>VMDO01008888.1:0-80770 GCA_007922755.1 Pedetes capensis
TCAAAGTGATCAGGAGAGAACTGGAAAAATGGCCAGCGAGTATCAACATCATCTCCCGTCCCCACTATAACTCACCAAGGACTTGAGTTAAACGCTGGACTTGGATGGTAACTCATGATAACTCAGAGCCTCTTCAAGTTGTACATGGTGGAAATTACAATGGATGATTCCAAACAGGAAATAAAGAACTGTCCCAGTTAAAAAAAAAAAAAAAAAAAAAAAAAAAAAAAAAAAAGAAAATAATCAGCCATTGAAAATCCTATAAGGGTTGCTATGAGTTGTACACTACTCGGTGGCACCTAACAACAACAACAATTTTTTATTATAATGGTTATTAGAGACAAATCTTCTCCAGATATTTATGTCTATATTTCCATAAGGCTAACCAGAGATTAATGCACAATGTTGTAACAATTATAACATAAAATCTACCTCAACCAGCCCCTTTAGCACAGATGTCATGTTCAAAAAATTTTAGGTAAGTGATTTTATTTATTTACTTACTTTTAACAACTTTAAGTATAGTTGACATTTGATAAACTATTTATTTAAAATATGCAGTTTGATTAACTTAGGCAAGTGTTTATGCCCGTGAAAACCATCACTGCAATTAAGATGATGAACATGTCCATCATCCCAAAAAGTGTCCTCATTCATCATTATTCTCACACCTCACTCCCCTGCAGTAACCACTGTTCTGTTATCTGTCACTATAGGGCACAATTTTGTCTTGTTCTATCACTGAGCATAGGTATTCTGAGATTCCTCTTTGTATTTCATGTGTGAATAGTTCAAAAATTATTATTATTATTATTATTATTATTATTATTAATTTTCTTTTTGCTGAGTAATAGTCTATTGGATTGAAGAACAGCCATTGTTTAGCTTTTCCCTTGTTGAGACATATTTTGGTTTCCAACTTTTGACTATTTCAAGCAAATCTATGAATATTTGTGTACAAGTCCTTGTATGTATGTTGCTTTCATTTCCCAGATTAATACAGAGGAGTAGAATGCCAGATTGCATGGTATTTTTCAGCTTTAACATAGCAAAGATCTGTGGAATTCTTTTCCAAAGAGGTAGCTACATTTTACATTGGTGAAATATAACTTGCTGCCAGCACTGTTTGCCAGTTGCCTTTCTTCCTCATCCTCAGCAACACTTCACATGGTTAGTATTTTTAATGTTAGCCATTCTAGTAAGTGTTCAGTTATTTTCAGTGGAATGTTAGGTGAGTGTTTTTAAATACTTTCTAGCTAGGGAAACAGAAGATATGAAAACATTCAGGTTTCTTTTTATTTCTCTCTTGTCCTAGCTATTTCAGGTTTAGCATCTGCTCCAAAACCTCTCTACTCTACCATGGCCAAAACAGTTCATTCCCCTTTCCCCTTTGATTCTTGCAGACACTTGTGTGCCTTGAAAGGACCTAACAACAAGAATTAGGGGTGCCCTGGGGGTAAGGTAAAATTCGGACCATGTAATCAATCATATCTGCTTCAATGAACTATAATGACCCTGTGTACAGGACATCTTCAGTGGGGACAGACTTGTTTCCATGAAGTCTCTAACATTTTGTGGGACAGAAAGTGGTTTTTATGTGGAGCTCAATTACATGTATTCTCTACTTAAGTCTAGGTGAATTTACTTCTTGTGCAGTTATGGTAGTGTATCAAAATATGAGGATAGATCAGTAGATCAGCTGTCCTATTTAAAAAATACTGTCTCTAATAACTCAGAATGAAGAATGGAATTGTGTAAAATCATCATAATAGCTATTTTCAAATAGCAAATATTGACAACTGGGTTTCATCAAGAGTGACTCCCTCCAATGAAGTAAATTCAAAGACTTGGATATATGACCTTGTGAAACAAGTTCCAGAATACACAAAGGAAAACAATTTGCTAGTGTCAGCAAGAGGGACAAAAAGACTGTAATGTAGTCAAGACTCACCAAATCATAATAGTGGCCAATAAAATGATTACAAATCCCAAACACATGCAGCTTCATAAGGGAAGTTACTTTATCACTCAGTTTTCTGGCTTCTGCTTTCACTAAAGTTCAGATACTTAGCTGATATTTTATTCAGCTACTAAGAAGTGAGATTAAACCTTTAATATTCATGACATTCTCTGCACACACTTTCCATACTTTTATATAATTCAATGAAAAAATTGGAAAAAATCTTAGTTAATCTCCATCCCTCTGAAAATAGTTCCTAAATTAGAATGTTCTGTCCAAGTGAGAATGTGTGCTGTAGTGAACATCAGAACCTCTGAAAGGGACATTTCTGGGTATCTAATCTTGACTAATGGGAATAGGATGTGGCAATCCACTCCCGAGGCAATCCCGAAACAATCAGCCCTTGTAAACCCTATGCGGGTCACTATGAGTTGGACATGACTCGACAGCACCTAACAACAACCTTGACTAGGGCTGCAGCCATAACCCTTGGCATCCCATCCCGTCAGATCTTGGAAGCTGAGCAGGGTCTGGCCTGGTTATTACTTGGAGACTGCCTGGGAACACCAGGTGTTCCAAGGCTCTTGGGAAACAGACCAAGCAACCCACTCCCAAAAATCAATCCGCCATTGAAAACCCTATGAATAGGAGAGAAGCCCTGATGATAGTGTTTTGCGTGTTGTATGCAGGGTCCCCAGGAGTCGAATACCAACGCCACAGCACCTAACAACAACAATCTTGACTAAGAGGATGATGAAGTTCATGACCAGGATGAGGTAGTTAATGATGATGATGATAAAATAATACTACTAACAATGGCTGCTAACATTCTCAGGGTGCCTATGCTGGGCCAGCACTCCCCTAAGTGCCTTGCATGCATTGTCTCATTTAATCTTTGCAAAGCTCTGTCAGGTTTGTCCTATTATTATCTCCCTTTTATGAGGAAGTTTGGTGAAATAAATTACATAGACTGTATGTCACTTTGTAAGCTCTCTCCATTCTTGTCTCTCTGTTGCCACAAAAAAATAGGACTTAGGTCTAATAATTATTATTAGCAGAAAAATTGGAGGACAGACAACATGCAATTTGGTTGGAGGAAGAGCTCGATAGCTCTCAACCTGGATAACAATCAGTTAATGGATGTAGGTATCAGGAATAGGGGAGAAAACTCTTCAAGCAGGCGATCATTATGCAGCAGCTCAGCATGTTTATTAATCATTGTGCACAATTAAAATGCCATTTCATCCCTCTAATTAAAACAAGTAGTTCCCTGAGGCTAGCACCTGAACTAATGAAGCCTGGTTGTCTAAGGATCTCACTCAGGGAAGGGAATTAAACAATGGAGGAAGCAGTATGTTTACCAAGTTGCCCAGACAACATCAACCTGTATATGACACCATGAGCGAGTGGAATAGTTGAGACTGATTTTTTTTAAAGAGGCATAGGTGATTCATTTTTTGAGCAAAGACTAGACTTAAATATGGAAATTATTCTACTTTTTCAATTAATTGATTCTTACCCTTGGTCAAACTGTAATCCAGTTACTCCTGAGTTTTCCTCCTCCATATGTGAAATGAGCATTTTCATGTTCAGAGGAAGGAGTTCAAGGAATTGTATTTTGGCATCTAGCATTTGGGAGACTTCATGGATTTCTGAAATTGCCTGGCTCTAAAATGATGTACATAGATTGTGGAGTCACAATTTAAAATGGGAAAGGTGAATTGGGTAGATGGAAGAAAATCTAGGTAGTCCCAGCATTGCCACTTAAACTCAGTGATCTTGAACAAGGTACTTAGCTCTTCGTATCATAAAATAGGAGCACTAAATTAAATGATCATCAAGTTTTCATCCAATTCTAAAATTCTCAGGCTTAACGGTAACTTGTGATTAACAATACAGTTCAAAGAGTTTTCATTGTATCCTAATTTCTTCACAAATTGGGCCAACTTGTTATGCTTAGTCCTCTTTTTTAATTCCTGTTTAGTTTACCATCATACCTTTAGTGTCTAACATGATACTGGGCAAATAGTAGCTACTCAGTTAAATATAAATAGAAAACACGAATCAGGTTAAAGCCACAGATCGCAGTAATTCACAGGTTTTATTGCTTTGTTGATGCCAGATGGATATTAGCTGAAAGGAGAGAATACCACAAGGATGTCTATCTGTGTTTTATTGACTTTGCAAAGACATTTGACTGTGTGGATCACAACAAATTATGGACAACATTGCAAAGAATGGGAATACTAGAGCACTTAATTGTATTCATGAGGAATCTGTATATGGACCAGGAGATAGTCATTTGAACAGAACAAGGAAAAACTGCGTTGGTTTAAAGTCAGGAAAGACATGTGTCAGGGCTGTATTCTTTCAACATATCTCTTTAATCTCTATGCTGAGCAAATAATCTGAGGAGCTGGACTTTACAAAGAAGAATGTGGCATCAGAATTGGAGGAAGACTCATTAACAGCCTGCATTATGCAGGTAACACAATGTTGCTTGCTGAAACTGAAGAGAATTTGACACATTTACTGATGAAGGTCAAAGAATGCAGCCTTCAGTATCAATTGAGCCTCGATATCAACAAAACAAACATCCTTACAACTGGGTCAGTAAGCAATTTCATGATAAATGGAGAAAAGTTTGAGGTTGTCCAAGATTTTGCTTTACTTGATTATACAATCAATACCCATAGAAGCAGCAGCCAAGAGGTCAAAAGACAAATTGCATTGGGAAAATCTGTTGCAAAAGACCTCTTTAAAGCATTGAAAAATAAAGATGTCATGTTGAAGACAAAGGTGTGCCTGACTCATGCCATGGTATTTTCAGTTGCATCATATGATTATGAAAGCTGGACTTTGAATAAGGGAGGCAGGAGAGGAATTGATGCTTTTGAATTATGGTGCTGAAGACAAATATTGAATATACCATGGACTGCCAAAAGAATCAACAAATCAATCCTAGAGGAGGTATAACCAAAGTGCTTCTTGAAAGCAAACATGTCTATACTGTGTCTGATGTATTTTGGACGTGTTGTCAGAAGGGACCAATACCTGGAGAAGGACATCATATTTTAGAGTGGCCAACAACAACAACAAAAAAGGAAAACCCTCTACTAGATGGATTGACATAGTGTCTACTACAACAATGGATTTAAACATAAAAAAGATTGCGTGCCTGGCACAGTGTGGAGGAGTATTTTGTTCTGTTGTACATAGGGTCACTATGAATCGGACCAGACTGGACAGCACCTAACAACAGCAAACAACAATACTCCAAACATTTGATACTACAAAGAGAAGAACCACCTATGTAGGGTACTGTGTTACTCACCCAAGGAATGACAAACACAGCAGTTATAGAAGTTGCTTTCCTTCCAGCCAGTCTATCAACTTAGTTTCCTACAATTCTGTGCTTGAAAGTTATGTTGTCACATGGCCTTCACTTGTACTAGGCAAGAAAAATAGTTATACCTAGAGGTTTGACTAATTTAGGGACATCAGGTGTTAATCTACATTTCATGAGTCACAGAGTGCTGTGAAAATTAAAAAGATTTTAAAACATCTTTCATCAGAAAAATTCATAACACAATGTTGCAAATAACTGTGTGATGTGAAGTTCACAGAACTTATAAAGTTCACCTGTGTAGCTCAGGTTAATTTAAGAGTCCTCATTTCAAAAGATCATGGAAGAATTTTCAATAGTCCTTTAGGAGGCCTCTCTCTACCACCTCCCATACCCCCACCCTCCCACTTCCTTTTAGCAAGTGGAGAAAGATGGCTATCTAACATAAGAGAAGCTATTTTTTTCCAGTACAGATGGAACCAGTAGTATGTGCATGCCCATACTGACATGTTCTTTACAATGTGGCCAGCAGGCCATAGCATTAGATATCCTGATTTCATTTATTACCTGTTCTACATTTTTAAAAATTTATAATCAAGCATCTATCCTTAACATCTTTATTTTTTTAATTTTTTAATTTTAAAAAATTTTTCCCTTTATTGATAAATGTTGGTGGGGTACAAAGTAATATAGCATTTGCTTTTTCCATTATGCAACTATTACATCCCTTTGGTTAAACTTTTATCAACTTATAAGTCTTTATTTTAAACAAAATAAAAAGGCAATAATGAGATGGTAGTAGCCAAACTAGTAGAAAACGGGCAAGTTATAGGAAAATACAGTGGTTTTAATTTTCTCATACCATTCATCCTCTGCATAGGGCCAAGAGACTATTGGTAACTGGAGATGACAAGCTCTGGTCATAGGATCTAAGAATATAAAAATTTAATCTTTCTGTTGTTGAGCAATTGTTCATATGTCAAACCTAAATCTTTCTTTCCAAACTGAAACTCAGTTCCTTTTGTACATCATAGGAGGAAATACAACTCAGTCAATAACACATCCAGAAAGTAGGAGAACTCAGCCAATAACTCAGATTAAGTGGCATGATAATTGGGTTTCCTAAGCATTTTTTTGGTATTAAAACAAGTTAATCAACCATAAAACACAAACTCATCAGAATCTTAGGTCTCATTCAATTAACTTCTGGCCTTGAACACTTAAGTATTTTTTTTTCTTTCTTTTGAATCATTATGTCATATTTTGCCAAGAAAGAAAGGATTGTCTGGAGCGGGAAATTCCAAAGAGAGAATGAGAGTCAATTCTTTTAAGCCACATCATTTTATACATAATGATTATTTTTGCTAAAATGAAAACAAGGTTTTCTTCTTACACAGAAGGGAGATGAAATCTTAAACTTAAAATTTAAAGCAGAAAGATTAGTGTTTTATAGCTTTTTGTTTGAAGTGACCCTTATTTTATCATATTTACTCTTAAACATTGGATAAACTAGAAATTTGAGAGGCAAAACAACTATTACTATAATACTATCAACACATGGTATATTTTAAATTGATTTACAACTTCATAATATCTTTTCTTGGTATGAAAGTCATAGATTCATAGTTAAACCAGGCAAGTATAAACTTCTACTAGTCCCCAAATAAGATTTCCTGGATGTAAGTCTTTGGAAACGAGGCAGAAGCTTTTAAGTTGCCAAACTATTGTGGTAGAGAAGAAGAAACTTAGAAGAAAATTTTTTTTCCAAGTGTCAGCTAAAAATCCATATGTCAGGGGCTGGAGCTGTAGCTCAGTGGCAGAGTGCTTTGATACCATACTCTATGCTTGGGTTTTATCCCCAGCATGGAAAACAATAGCAATGACAATAAAAACATTTATTGTATATTTAACTTGTGACTCTGGAATGTGTTATTTAATTTCTATGATCCATAATTTCCAACTGTAAAATGGGGAGGAAAATGTTCTTCTCATAAGTTTCATGGTATACAACTCCCAGCCAAGTTAGTTCTTCCCTTGTTCACTGAATCATCATTACATTTGCAGACTATCTCTATAACTTCAAGGGTAGCAGAAAAGACACATTAACTCATGTTGGGGGGAGAGGTTAAGAGATGAAGAGAGACAGTGGGTAACAGTTTTGGTAAGCAAACCAGGATATTAAGACATGTGAATGGATACAGGATGTGAGACAGGATGACTGGTCAAAATACAATAATTCAGGGTTTATAGTCAGGGCTGGAAAAGAGAAATCCAGGGGTTGAAAATGGTTTGGTTAAGTATCATGACATAATATTACCAATCAGGGAAAATACAAAAGAGTCAAGAATCACTTATTCATTTATACAAAATTGTGTACCAAGCATCTGCACTGCTTCTGGTACTAGAGTAGGTCAAGGTCTATCTGGGGAGATAGACAACAAATACAAAGTACAGTGAACAGTGTGAAGTGCTAACAGTCTTTTGAGAGCAGAGAAAAAATGAACAATTAACACCAGAGGGGTTAAGAAAGCCTCCTCACCCATGAGATGTTAGTGAAGAAGGAATATTTGATCTGGGTATGAAATGGTAGGGCTGGGATTTAGCTCAGTTGGTAGAGTGCTGCGATGCAGTCTCTGAGGACCCGAGTTCAATTCCCAGCACTGCAAAAATGGGAGAAGGGCCTGGCAATCCACTCCCAAGGCAATCCCAAAATAGTCAGCTATTGAAAACCTTATGAGGGTCACTATGAGTCAGATACTGATTCGACGGCACCTAGCAACAACAACAACAATGAAATGGTGAGTAGAAGTTTGCTAAAGTGAAGATGTAAGATTAAAAAAAATTGGTTTAAGGGAAATAGAATGGATGTCAGTTGAAATTACAAAGATATGAGGTATAAAAAGAATCATATAAAATTTAATACAGAGCAAAAAAGGTTGGATAGGGAAGCAGTTTCCAGATTAGAAAAGTCTTCAGATGCAGCATCTGCTTATATTTTGTAGATAATTGGGGAGCTATCAGAGGTTTATAAAAGTTTTGGCAACATAACAATTATATTTTTTAAAAAACACACCAACTTTATTATGAGTGTACTTTAAATAAAAGTATAAACAAATAAACCACAACTAATACATGGCAGAAGTGAGAAATAATGTCACCACGATGTTTGATTGACATTGTGGTAAGGCAGTGAAATTAACTAAGACAACTTTGTTTTATAAAGAAAATAATTTTAACAGATTGAGGGTGGACTACTGAGAATAGTCTAGTCACAGAAATATCAAGAAACTTATCAATATAGTAAATAATAATTTTTTGAGAGGTAAGGGATAGTCAAATGAAGCATATACATCCAAAATTTTTTGAATTGTGCACTATTTCTAGTTTACTGAGTATTCTTATATTTACTACTTCATTTATTCTCTAGATAACTCTAAAATCATCATTGTTAGCATTTTTCACATTTTATAGATGAAGAGAGTAGAAGTTAGAGAAGATAAAAACTTACATATCTTCCAATTACTAAGGGGAATTCTGGGTTTAACTCAGATATTTGATCTCACAAATCATTGTTTTATTTTGTTTTCTGTCATACAGGTGCTCAGAAGTGAATTGAATTTCCAGCTAAGCATGGAAATTATATTGTTGAAGAAATAGTTGCAAAAATTCAGCTTCCTGAATCAATCCACTTGGGTAGTTTTCTTCCTTCCTGACTTGGACTCTGCCATCTGACTTCCTTTTGTCAATGGGACAATAGTAAGCATGATTCAACTGGAGACTTGTGAGGCATTTTTGCTGGCCATTTTTTTTTCCTACTCTTTGGAACCCTGAACCTACTATATGAAGAATCCTTGACTTGTCTACTCTATTTCAAGAGATACGTGGTTCCAGCTAACTCTAGATCAAGATCTGTGAGTAAAGCATTATGGATCATCTAGCCTCAGGGGAGGCAACTCACCAAGTTTATTGTATTAAGCTTTAGGTTTTGGCCTGGCACAGTGGTGCATGCCTGTAATCCCAGTGACTCGGGAGGCAGAGGCAGGAGGATCCCAAGTTTGAGACCAGAGGCAGTCTGCGTAATTTAGGGAGACCCTGTCTCAAAAAGTGAAAAGAAAATGGGATGGGGGTGCAGCTGAGTGGTACAGCACTTGTAAGGCATACAAGTGTACAATTGTGAGGTCCTAGGTTCAAATCCCAGTACCAGGAAAAAACAAAACAAAACAAACATGGAATGAAGGAAATGCTTCATTATTCTGGACCTCACCAACGTTTATGAATAAAGGGGGAATTTTTTTTTTAATTAAGAAAAAGAATTAGTGGTGCAAAAGCCTAGAAGTTTGCATTTTTAACAAGATCCCAATGGTTCTTATATTCAATAAAAGTTGAATTTAACTACGATATTATTTTATTTATTCAAATATTCTCACATGGATATCCTTTATTTCTTTGATAAGTTACTGGGAAATTAGCTTTTAAATAACTATCAAAGAAGAGTAACAACTGAAAGTCTGTTTTTCACAGAGTACCATTCTTTGTAGTCTTTGTGGGTTTATAGCATAAGAAGACACCAACACTTAAAAAATAGTGACTAGGCATTCATATTACTAAAAATTGACAAAAGGATGTAAGTTAAATATTTACTTTCATACTGAAATCAAGTTACTAGTGGAGAAAAGAAATGAGAATGAAATGAAGGAGAAATGGTAGGTACAAATGCTCTGAAAGGGAGGAAAGGAAGGCAATTATTGGAGGATAATATAGTCTCCCAAAGTAGAGTGAAGACAGAAATACTGGAGAACAGGACCAACAAGAAAAGTAGAATAGACTCACTAAGGCATGGTCCCAACATAGTTTAAGATTAATACCTACGATAGCAGGCTCAAGTTTCTTCCATGGATTACACAGTAACAGAGACAGCAAGATTCATGAGGCATAAAAGAACTCTACAATGCCTGCTGAGGTCCTGGTGTCTCCTAACCAACAGAAAGAGGAGCTGAGAGCCAACTCCCGATGAATGAGGGGGTCTGGTTACATTCAGAGCTCAATTAGGAGAAAATCAACCAGCTCATTATTATATACAAGGACATGCATTCTTCTGAGTGAGGAGAATGATTATAACTTGAATAGGAAAGCCACAAACCACTAATCAGAGTATCTCAGGTTTGACCTATTCAAGTGTATTCCAAATTACCCAATTAGCTGGATTGCCAATAAGTTCCTGGTAGCTGTTATATTGGCACTGATGATACCATAATCACTTGTCTTAATCAAGCCTTTGAAAACAAAAATGATGGGCTGAATATACTCATAACAAGGGCTGGAAAATTAGAGCCACCAGTTCACTGCTGTTGAGTTACTCAACATTCTGCTCTGGGTTTTATTTAGAGTGATTTTGTACTGCACCCTTTACACCATCCTCATGCTGTACTCCTATTTCCTAATCTTCAAGCCTATCTTGAAGTGACAGTCCCACCCAGGTGACCCATACCATAATTTTTTCCTTATTTTGGACCCACCAGTCCTCTTGAACCATATGTTAGTTGCTCAGATTCTTAGCCTTCTTCTTTGACACCCACAAGGCTGGGATGTGCCTGTAATTGCTAAACTATGCAAGATAGAAAATGAGGACATCTCAACTACACACATACCTGGGGAAAAATAGAGAAATATAACCCATAATCACATATGATTTTTACTATATATTAATCAAAGGCTTCCATATATTATGTAAGTTGATGAAAGTGTAACCAAAAATGATGTAATAGTTGCACAATGGAAATAGCAAAGGCCTTATTACTCTGTACCCCCACCAACATTTATTAATAAAGGAAAAAGGAATAAAGGAAAATGAAGGCATTATCACCTCATTTTGCAGGTTTTCCTGATGATAGAGTACTTTTTCCTTGTTGGGCACAGTAGTTTGAGGACAGGGGTGATACATGGCTGGCAAATAGTACATACAGTCAGCCTTCCATATCATTGATGTGGGTTCCACATCAATGGATTAAACCAACTGAGGATCAGAAATAATCAGGAAAATATTATACCTGCACTGAATCCATACAGACATTTTTCTTGTCATTATTCCTTAAGCAATGTAGTATAACAATCACGCTCATAGCATTTATATTGTACTAGGTATTGCAAATAATGTAAAGATGATTTAAAGTATACAGGGAAATGTGAATAAGTTATATGCAAATATTAAGCCATTTTACATATATATAAAACTTGCACATCAACAAATTTTGGTATCCATAGAGGGTTCTGGACCCAACACCTCACAGATATTGGGAGAAAACTGAACTTACAAATGCTTTATGAGTGAATCAATATATAAATGAGAGGAAAATGAAGTTTGGGAACAATCATAAAACAACTCCAGTAGAGGAACAGCATAAACCACGTAAAATAAGTCTGATACAGCATACAGTAGCCTGGTCAGTTTTGTTCATTTTCCCAAGAGCTTAGGATTATGTCTGCCAAAGCATTTTATTCAAGAAATATTTTTGAATGAATGACAGACTATGAGTAGTAATTTTTTTCTTTTTCTTGTGAAAATTACAAAAAGAGCTGCATTCAATATTTAGATTAAGGCCAGGGTGAAGAAAAAGGAAAAATCACAAATAGCAGATCAGGAGACAAGAATTAAGCATTAACTGGAACCTCAAAAGCCTTAATGGAGAGGTCACTGGCCATTCTAGTGTATATGGAATGGATTTGTATCCATTCTGGGGGTGTATCTCAGTACTTGCCTAACATGCACAAGGCCCTCGGTTCAGCCCTCTACTACTGAGAAACACACACACACACACACAAACTAAAATCCATTCAGTATCAGCATAACTTGATCCTGTTTTTGCCTTTGCAACTGCTTTTCTTCCCTACTTCCCCAACCAGACCTCTATAATAACAATATATAGTTAAGGAAAACATTGTCCCTTTGTTCTTGCTCAGCTAAGACTGACCCCCACATTTGCCAGCTTGTCATGCTATAGGGGCTTGCATGTTGCTGTGACACTGAAAGCTATGCCACTACTATGTCAGATACCAGCAGGGCCACCCATGGTGGACAGGTTTCAGCTGAGCTTCCAGACTAAGACAGACTAGAAAGAGGGACCTAGAAGTCCACTCATAAAACAATGGGAAGAAAGGTATTTATTAATAATATGCTCTACTCAACTATTATTATAACATTTTTGAGGGATACTTTCATTTTAAAAGAAGATGGCATGATTCCCCCACATGTCTGTCGGTTTGCTATACTGTGGGGGTTTGTGTGTTGCTGTGATGATAAAAGCTATGCTACTGGTATTGTAGCTAGTAGTAGGGTCACCCATGGTGGACAGGTTTCAGCTGAGCTTCCAGACTAAGACAGACTAGGGAGCAGGACCTGGCAGCCCACTAACAAAACAATTACCCACTGAAAACCCTATGAATGAACGGGAGAGAAGCACTGTTAGATCTACTGCTGGAAAATGAGCCCCACCTGGTGGGAAGACACTCAAAAACTCCTGGGGAAGAGTTGCTTCCTCAAAGTAGAGTCTACCTTAATGACGGGAATGGAGTAAAGCCCCAGGGACCTCAATTTGCTTATGTTGCATGAATCAAAATGAGGAGGAAAAACTGTGAACATCAAATAAATAATTGGAATGTAGAATGTACATAGTATGAATCTAAGAAAATTATAAATTGTCAAAAAATAAATGTAGCACATAAATATTGACATTCTAGGCATCAGTGAGCTAAAATGGACTGGTATGGGCCATTTTTGAATCAAATAATCATATGGTCTACTATGCCAGGTATGACAGATTAAAGAAAAATGGGTTGCCTTCATCAATAAAAATAAGTCTCAAAATCTGTCCTGAGGTACCATGCTGCCAGTGATAAAATAATATCCATACACCTATAAGGAAGACCAGTTAATACAACTATTACTCAAATTTATACACCCACACTTAAGGCCATAAATGAAGACAGAGAAGATTTTTACCAGCTTTTGCAGTCTGAAAGAGAACGAACATGCAATCAGAATGTAGTGATAATTACTAGGGCCTGGAATGCAAAACTTGGGAACAAAGAAGGCTCAGTAGTCAGAAAATAAGGCCTTGGTGACAGAAATGATACTGGAGATCACATGATAAGATGTTCCCAAACCAATGACCTTTTCATTGCAAATACATTGTTGCACCAACATAAATGGTGACTATACACATGAAATTCGCCAGCTGGAACATACAGGAACCAAACTGACTACATTTCTGGGAAGAGATAATGAAAAACTCAATATCAAATGTCAGAACAAGACCAGATGTTGATTGTTAATCTCACCATCAACTGCTCATAGGCAGGTTCAAACTGAAACTGAAGAAAATTAGAACAAAGTGTATGAGAGCCAAGGTTTGACCTGAGTATATCCTACCTGAGTTCAGAAACCACGTCAAGAATAGGTTTAATGCATTAGACACAAATGATAGAAGACCAGATGAGTTGTGGCATGACATCATAGACATCATTTGTGAGGAAAGCAAAAGGTTATTAAAAACACATGAAAAAAGAAAAGAATAAATTGTATGTCAAAAGAGACTCTGAAACTTGCCTTGAATATCAAGCAGCTAAAGTGAAGACGTGATGAAGTAAAGGAACTAAGCAGAAGGTTTCAAAGGGCAGCTTGAGAAGACAAAATCAAATATTATAATGACCTGTGTAAAGAGTTGGAGATAGAAAACCATAAGGGAATAATACACTCTGCTTTTCTCAAGCTTAGTGAATTGAAGAAAAAATTCCACCCTTGAGTGACAATAGTGAAAAATACCACAGGGAAAATATTAAACAATGCAGGAAATATCAAAAGAAGATGGAAAGAATGCACAGAGGCATTATACCAAAAAGAATTGGTGGATGACCAATATTTTCAAGAGATTGCTTATCATCAGGAACAAATGATACTGAAGGATGAAGTGGAAGATGCCTTGATGAAATTGGTGAAAAACAAGGCTCCAGGAATAGATGGAATAGCAATAGAGATGTTTCAATGAACAGATGCAGCACTAGTGGTGCTCTCTTCTTTATGCCAAAAGATTTGGAAAACAGCTACTTGTCCAACTGACTGGAATATGTCCATATTTGTGCCTGTTTCCAAGAAAGGAGATCCAATCCAATGTGGAAATTATTGACCAATATTATTAATATCACATGCAAGTAAAATTTTGCTAAAGATCATTAAAAGGAAACTGCTGGAAAATCAGGCTGGATTCAGAAAACTGTGTGGAATGAGGGACATCATTGTTGATGTCATATGGATATTAACTGAAAGCAGAGAATACCAGAAATTAGTTTATCTATGTTTTATTGACCGTGAAAAGGCATTTGACTGTGTGGATTATAACAAATTATGGATAACATTGCCAAGAAAGGGAATACCAGAGCACTTAATTGTACTCATAAGGAATCTGTACATGGATCCGGAGGCAGTTGTTTGAACAGAAAAAGGAAACATTGATTTAAAGTCAAGAAAGGTATGTTTCTGAGCTGTATTCTTTCACTGTACCTCTTCAATGTCTATGCTGAACAAATAATTGGAGAAGATGGACTTTATGGAGAAGAATGTGGGATCAGGTTTGGAGGATGGCTCATGAATAATCTACAGTATGCATATGACACAACTTTGCTTGCTGAAACTGAACAGGTTTTGAGGCATTTACTGATGAAGATCAAAGAACACAGCCTTCAGTATGGACTGTCTCAACATCAACAAAAGAAAATCCTTACAACTGGGTCAGTAAGCAACTTCATCATAAATGGAGAAAAGGTTGAGGTTTGTAAAATGTTGCTTCACTTGCTTCTACAATCAACACCCACAGAAGCAGCAGTCAAGAAATCAAAAGATACATTGCATTGGGGAAAACTGTTGCAAAAGATCTCTTTAAAGCATTGAAAAGTAAAGATGTCACATTGAAGATGAAGGTGTGCCTGACTCATGCCATGGTATTCTCAGTTGCATCATATGGTTGTGAAAGCTAGGCCTTGAGTAAGGGAGATAGGAGAAGAATTGATGATTTTGAATTGTGGTACTGGGACTGAATACTGAATATACTATGGACTGCCAAAACCCAACAGATCTGTCCTACAAGAAGTGCAACCAGAGAGCTCCTTGAAAGCAAGGATGGCTAGACTGTGTCTTGCATATTTTGCACATGTTGTCAAGAAGGACAAATCCCTGGAAAAGGACATTATGTTTGGTAGATTGTGGGTCAATGAAAAAAATGAAGAACCTCAACCAGATGGATTGAAATGGTGGCTGCAACAATGGACTTAAACATAAAAAAAGATCATGTTCCTGGCTCAGAATTGAAGAGTTTTTTGTTCCATTGTGCATAGGTTTGCTATGAGTTGGATCTAATTTGATGGAACCTAATAACACCAACAAGCTTGATTTACCTAAAAGATTTGCAGCTATTGCCAAATTTTCAAAGTATTCAGGACATATACCTTGGAGCTGGATCCCCTACCATGTTCTGATTCTCCCATAGTGTCACTTTCTGTCTATCCTATAGACAAAGAATGGGGACAGAGACAGGGCCTTTGCACTCCATCAAGTGATAATAAGTTATATTGTGCCATAACCATTTACCTGTTATATTTCTTTGTTTCCCAGTAAGAAGACAGGATATATCTTGGGGGTTTAAATTCTCAAGTTTAGTTATGAGTCCTAAGGACTGAATCATAACCTTTTTCTTGACATTAGATACCTCTGGATGTGACCATTCTTGCCACAGAGCATTGTAATTTCAAGAGGGGTCAATGATCAATGGAATAGATTTCTGAAAAAAGTATGGTACATAGAGTATTAAGGGAGTGAGATTCTAACCGAGAATACCATTGGGCATCATAGAACAGTCCCAGAATGAGTAAATCTCCTGATGTATATATGAAAAGAAAACAGGTGAGAAAAATAAGGCTCTTATTACTGGTAAAAAGGTTTTCTGGGGTAGTAAGTTTAGATTTCCAAGAATGAGAGACAATTCACACCTGAGGAATTTAAGGATGACACAATGGTGGTAATAGCCATATAGGCCAAATGGATGAATCAAACAAAATGAACTTGCATAATGGCTGAATGTACAATGGAAGAAGTTTAGGGTTCTGGGAAAGAGAAGACTGACAAAATGCAGAAACAAATTCCCCTAAAATGGTGTCAGTGATCTATCTTGATTTTAGTGAAGCACAAAATGCATTAAAAAATCTTAGTTGCAAAATTAATTCAGTTGGCTTAGATGTGAGCTCTAGCGCATGTACTGAAGGAGAGCTTGCGGTGATAAATAGAACAGGGCAGTAGGAAATGATAACAGGTCATGGGGAAAGGAGTTTTTTTAATGCAGAGCTTGAAGGCCTAGTGTTTTGTCTGATCTTATTTTAAGATTTTCTTTAAGGATCTGTAAGCCAGAATAAACAATAAAGTATTAACAAATTCTCACATTCAAATGGAAAACCAAACCCTGGTGAAGCCTGCAAAATTAATGTAAAGAAATCCTTAAAAATTAGAAATTGATCAGGTGTTCTACATGCCTATAATCCCAGCAACTTGGGAGGCTGAGGCAGGATGATTGCCAAATTAGAGGGCAGAGGCAGCCTGTGTAATTTAGCTTATCCAAGATGAAAAATGAAAAAAGGAATATGGGTGCAGCTCATTGGCAGAGGACTGACATGCATGACATGCATGAGGCCTAGACTCACCACCCACCTAAGTAATGAGAAAAAAAAGGAAGAAAAAAAAAAAAAAGAAAAAAGAAAAAGAAACTGGGTGAAGAAATAAAAGGAAATTTGAATGAAAAGGAAAAAGATACACACACACACACACACACACACACACACGTATATACATCTTTATTTGTAGATTTAAATGCCCATATAAAATCACTGTATACAAAGACATTCTTTTATAAAATTGTAGAACATAATATATATAGTGATATTGGAAAATATTTTACATGAGCATGTGGCAGAAAATGCCCTAAGAGGGTACATGGCTCTTATGGCCACACAAAGCTATAAAATATTCATATAGTAGGAAGCTTGGGAAATATAATTTTTCCCATCCCAACCATTCCAGTTTCTTATCTCATTTTTGAACTTGTATACACATGCAAATTCACACACATATATGCACACATTGCACTTCTCTTGCACTTCTTGCAAGAAAAGAACAATTGAATTTTTTTTAAAGGTTGTACATATTGTAATCAACTTGAATTTTTACCAGTTTTAGCTAGTATGGGAGAAAAATTATTTATTCTTGTGTTTATGTCAGATATAGTATTAGGAAGCAAAATATAAGGAACTTGACTCAAGAGTTGTTGTTATGTGCCATTGAGCACTACATTGGTGTTTCTCTGCTATTCATAGGCTTTTCAATAGCAGATTGTTTGAGGGGTTGTTTCAGGAGTGTGCTGCCAGGTCCTTCTCCTGCTTTTGTGGCATGTGGGATCAAACCCAGGGCCTCAGAGTCGCAGAGCAGCACCCTACCAATTGAGCTAAACACCAGCCCCTGATTCAAGAGTGAACAGGCCAAAATTAGAATTTTAAAATGAACTGAATGCTGTCAAATATACTACATTTTCATGAATCTCCACCTTTCATATAAGCCAACTTTTCTTAAACATTTCAGTCTCAAGACTCCTTTACATTCTTAAAGTGATCAAGGATCTCAAATAGCTTTGATTTATATGGGTACAGATGTCAATAATATTTACTGTATCAGAAATTAAAACTGAGAAAATTTTACAATATTTATGATATCATATATAATAAATGTTATATAATAATAGTGTGTTTTATGAAAAATAGCCACATTTTTCAACAAAATTAATTAGCAGAAAAATGCACTGTTTTACATTTTTGCAAATCCCTTTCATGTTTGGCTTAATAGATAACAAATGGATTCCATATCAGCTTCTGGATTCAATCTTCTGGATGTGGTGTGCTTAAGATCCTCTGAATGAATCTTAGGGACTTCAGGGACAGATATTCTCATCCCAAACCTTGTGATCCCTACTATAGGTCAAAGATTAATTGTATCACTCAGAAATTGTATATGCTAGCCAAACACAGTGGGGCATGCCTATAATCCCAGCTACTAGAGAGACTGATCCTGGAAAGTCACAAGTTTGAGGCCAGAAGCAGCTTGTGTAATTTAGTGAGGCTGTCTCAAGATTAAAAAATGAAAAAGGGAGGGCTCTGGAGTCAGCTCAGTGGTAGAATACTTGCAAAGTATGCACAAGGTCCGGGGTTCAACCATCTCGAAAAATAATATTTTTATGTTACATTGCATGAAAATAATTTTTGATGGCATAGAAAAGTCTGTTTGGGATATTCACTGGGGTTCTAAAAATACTTTCAGATTGAACATCTATAGTCTAATAAAGGCACTATTTCACTAAGTCAGATTGCAGAGTATTTAAAAAAAATAAGGTATAATGCAAAAAGGCTCTTGGTTTTACCAGCTGGTGTGAAGTTAAATATATCTTACAGATTCCCTGTCATCATTACCGATGGGGCTCAAACTATTTCCAGTGCTGAATGCATGATTTTTGTTAATATAAATATGGGGGCTATAAAACTTGAAGGTCATTCAAGGATTATCCCTGAAGTAAAACCCACTAATGTTAGGAAATTGGGTTGTTTTACTGGAGGATGTCCAAAGGCAAAACAATCACACTATTCTGTAGAATAATAGGTGCAGAGAAATACTTTAAAATGGTTCCAAGTCAGACTACTGTGTCACCTTTCAGGCTGAATTGGCCAATCAGTTTGGCAAATATTTTTACTGCCCTCATAAGTAGTTTGAATGACTTGACCAAATAGTTGTTTTGGCATTCTCTATGATATTTCCAAAGGATGTGACATACAATTCTAATTATGTAAATGTCTTGATTACTCAGATTTCTTCAAAGGTTTCTCTTTGTGATATGCTCCAAAAATCACACAGAGGGAAGTACTTTTTCTTTTTTACCTTTTTAATTTAATGCAGAATTCCAGTGGTTTCTGAGGACACACATTTTTAACTTTCTCTCCAAGTTAGTTTTTATTAGTCAACTTATTGGATTAACTAACTACAAAATTCTTCATAATCACTATCCTAACTCTTCATATTAATTTAATGATCAACTCATATGGTATCCACCACAGTTACTTGCCATTCCCCAAATGCACGTGATTTTCTCATACCTCTTTACCTTTGACCCTGCTGCTACTTTAGCAGTATTTTCACCCTCAGTCTTGGGTGCATTTGGCTAATTCCTATTCATTTTTAAAGAGTCAAGGGAGATGACTCTTCTGGGAAGCCTGCTCTGACATATGCAGGAAGTATGTCTTCCTATGCTTTCTGTATTGTCCTTACCCACTGCATTGTATGACATATTCCATTGTAGTGCAAGCATTCATTGCCTGACTACATCTCTGCTGCACTGTCAATTCCTTGGGGGCATAAGCTATACTTTTTACCCATCTATGCCAAGAACCTAGCTCAGTAGCTGAAACATTATATAAGCTAAATAATATTTTTTTTTTGAAAATGAACAAATGATTGGTATCACCTCTAAGTATAAAAACTAACTACAGGAAGAAATAAAACATACATTTTTGTGGCAGGCTCATTAAGCCCATATGATGACTTTTTGTTTAGTTTTAATACATGAGCAATAACATAAATGTTAAAGCACAGTGGTAGTTCCCAGAAAATATAATGAGAAGGGGAAAATTCTGACAGCAAGCTTTCAAAGCTCATTTTTCATTTTAAAAAGTTTCAAGACCACTTTAAGGAAGTATGACTTATGGATAAAGCTGTACATATGTGATGTATACATTGTGATGAATTTGTGTAAGTATACACTCATGAAATGACCACCACCATCAAGGTCACAGACATGTCTATCATTTCCCCATGTTCCCTCCAACTCCTTTATGAGTATTACTGTGTTGTTTTGGTTTTTTTCCTTTCATAATAACATTAATGTCTCACAAAACTAAAATTTAGTGAAAGATCATTCAAAAGTAACTGCAACAGTATACTAACAGGGAACTGTAGGAAAATTAAGCCAGAGGGCATGGAACCAGGGACTTCATTATTGATGTCAGATAGATATTAGCCAAAAGCAGAGAATACCAGAAAGATGTCTATCTGTTTTATTGATTATGAAAAGGCATTTGACTGTGTGGATCATAACACATTATGGATAACATTGCCAAAAATGGGAATATCAGAGCACTTAGTTGTACTCATGAGGAATCTTTACGTGGACCAGGTGGCAGTCATTCAAACACAAAATGAAAACACTGCTTGGTTTAAAGTCAAGAAAGATGTTTTTAGGACTGTATCCGTTCACTGTACCTCTTCAATCTCTATGCTGACCAAATAATCCAAGAAGATGGACTTTATGAAGAAGAACATGGGATCAAGATTAGAGAATGACTCATTAATAATCTGCATTTTGCAGATGACACAACTTTGCTTGCTGAAACTGAAGAGGTTTTGAAGCACTTACTTATGAAGATCAAAGAACACAACCTTCAGTATGGACTGTGTCTCAACATCAACAAAATAAATATTCTTACAACTGGATCAGTAAGCAATTTCATGACAAATGGAGAAAAGGTTGAGGTTGTCCAAGATTTTGCTTTACTTGGTTCTACAATCAACACCCACATAAATAGAAATCAAGAAATCAAAAGATGCATTACATTGGGAAAAGCTGTTGCAAAAGACCTCTTTAATGTGTTGAAAAATAAAGATGTCACACTGAAGACAAAGGTGAACCTAATTCATGCCATGGTATTTTCAGTTGCATCATATTGTGAAAGCTGGACACTGAATAAGGGTGCTAGGAGAAGAATTGATGCTTTTGAATTATGGTGCTAGAGATGAATATTGAATATACTATGGACTGCCAAAAGAGCCAACAGATCTATCCTAGAAGAAGTGCAACCAGAGTGCTCCTTGGAAGCAAGGATAGCTAGACTACATGTAATATATTTTGGCCATGTTGTCAGGAGGGACCAATCCCTGGAGAAGGACATTGTGTTTGAGAGAGTGGGAGATCAATGCAAAAAGAAATACCCTCAACTAAATGGATTAACATAGTGGCTGCAACAATGAGCTTAAATATAATAAAGATCATGTGCATGACACAGTGTCCAAGATTGAGGATTGTTTTGTTCTGTTGTACACAGTGTTGCTATCAGTTGGACCTGACTTGATGGCACCTAACAACAAGAGTTAACAGTTAAAAACAGAAGGAAAAATACACACACATACACATACCCATATATGCACATATACACACAGGGAGAGATTTGAGAGAGAGATGTCATTTTATAAAAAATTGTCTAATGTAAATCAGATTTATGTAAATAACATATGAAGTTAGGAAAGAGAGTCAGCTTCACATCTTTAAGTCAGCAAGTCTCATTGATATGCAACAGAATAAACAATGAATTTAAAATTTAAACTCCAAACAGTAATAAAGCAGAGCAATAAGATGACAAATGAGGGAATCAGCAACAGCAGTGGGTTTTAGCATGAATACTTGCTGGTGAGATAATGCAGTCTAGGAAGATGCTTGGTAAAAAATTCCAATGTCTAAACCAAGAGCAAAGATGGTATCATGAAATGGGTGAAAGATAAAACAGAGATTCGGGATCTTTAATGCTGTTAGGATGTCAGAATGGAAAGTTTAGCTGACCTAGAAATCCTTTTAATGATAAATGAGTTCTAAGTATTAGTTTGAAGTAGCAAATTGATGGGAATCTTTGGAAGTTTGGTAATAGAACTGGTTTACTGCTTGACTCCTGGTTTTGTTGATACCTTGTGACCCAGGATATGTAAGGGAATAGTTAGGATTATACTTAGAGAAATAAAGCATTATCAGCATATCAGAAATCCTGGACCTGTGCCCAAACAGACCAGTTTCATTCATTTCTAGTTGCCATAATAGCATCAGTAGATGGACCTTGCCTGCTGACCATGAAAGGCTCCAAATGGTCAAATTTTCTAATTGTAGTGCTTTTTATGTGTGTTGGCCTTACTCTCCACAGGGAGATTTGCTGTTTTAGTTTTGTAAAGTCAATCAACTGAAGAAAAATCACTCCTGGTTACTCCTAATCAAGAGGATAAATACATTGCATATGAATATCATATATTATATGTCAACCAGACTCATCATGGAACTTTAAATAGATAATTCAACAATTAATCTGATGTTAAAAGAATCAATGTCTTTAATAAAATGTAGATTGTAGTTTGAGTAAGTATTGTGACATTTTTAAATTCCTTTTTTCTTTTCAGTTTTGAGAATGGAAACCAGGGCTTTGTGCACACCAAGTAAACACACTGCCACTGACCTACGCCCCCAGCCTTGTGACATTATTTAAAACCAAATCTTCTTATTAATGAATAGGCTGGACTTTAATAAGGTGGAAATATTTACAAAATATTTTCTCCAGTAACTTCACACCAACATCAAATGAAACTTGTCTTCCAAATTTGTCTTCCTCTGAAAAGTGAACACACATATTTTGCAGTTTATATTATGATGCTGAAAGTTCTTAATTCTTGCAATAAATATATAACATGGCAACAAAATGTTTAGTTTATACACATGAGTAATAACAGGCAACATTTATTAAGGCTTACTATGGTTCCAGGCTGGGATTTAGCTCAGTTGGTAGAGCACCGCTCTACCAGTCTCTGAGGTCCAGAGTTCGATTTCCAGTATCGCAAAAATGGGAGAAGGACATGGCAATCCACTCCCAAGGCAATCCCGAAACAATCAGCCATTGAAAACCCTATAAGGGTCACTAAGAGTTGGACATGACTCTAAGGCACCTAACAACAACAACAACAACAAACTATGGTGCCAAGCACAATGGCTTATGATTCAGTTTTTATGATCCCCACATGCACAAAAGAGTGAGGATGAAAGCATTGCAAAGGTAGCAGTATCTTAACAATCCAAGGGTTGTAAGAAAATAAGAGATATTCATGTCAGAAATGAGTCTGATCTACTCTTAAACAATGAAAATGTATAATTTCTCCATGAGTATTGTATCTTTGATTCCATTTCCGTATAAGGCTCAGGCTAGTGTCTCTGTCTAATTTCTGTATCATCTTTTTAATCAGCTGTTTATTAGTCACTATTGATGAGTTTTGTCTGTAATGAACACATTATTTCAAAATCTACTGAGCTAGATAAGTATTTTTCAACTATTTGCTTTTCCTGTCTGTCTGCTCTGCAGGAAAATCTAATCTGATCTTGACCTTGACTCCTATCCTTCACTGCCACAACTTTGATTGTTCAGCCTTTACATCGCCCAGTCTGTTAACAACTGCAAGAATAACCCAACAAAATGGATCATAATGTATTATTTAGTTGCAGGCAATTTTCAAATAACAAAATATAAACAAATATGAAATGAACTAAGTCTCTTCTTTCTGGTGATTAAACTTAGCTGTCAGGGATTTCCTACATGGCAAGTACAGTGCTAGAAAATAAAGTACAAGAGTGAAACATAAATATCAAAAAATTACTTAATGAATACTGTGAAGAAGCTGAGACATCAGCTGAATCAGGAGAAAGCATGGCTGATTGCAAATCATCAGACTGCTATTCAGCAGAGCCAACTATTATATAAGCCATAACTCACAATAGATAGTACCTGCAACTGCCCAACTCCATAGGAGGTGCATATATTGTCTGATGAATGTCCACCTATGTTTAAGCAATGTACAAAAACATGTATTCAGTATGTATTTCTATGTACATATTTTTTCATGTACTGTGGATACTTCTGTTACACATCCCTCTATTAAAAGAAGCATAACCTGTCTCACTGAAAGCAAAGTTGAATATTACTACTGTAATAAGATTTTTAAATTGTTGACAACAAACTTCTGTTTTCATAGTTACTATTTAATTTTAATTTTAACATAAGACTTCAGATCCCTCAGTACATACTTATGAAGTCTAGTAAACAGTCCATAAAAGAATAACTAACTTAAAGAAATCTATACTAGAGGAGAGAGGTCTCTCTGTGTCCAGAATGCCCAGTGGGACTCTCTTGCACAGGCTCACAGTGGTAGATGGCTTGATAATACACCTTGGTTTGGCTTCCTTCCCTTTCTCACTTCCCCACTCCCCTCTTGGTGTTTCCTATGATCACTCCAAAATAAACTGCTTACATTCAAATTCTTGTCCTGGGGGTTCATTCTGGAGAAACCAAACCACAAGTTTAGAAATATGTACTTGAAATGTGTCAGAGTATAAATGGATAAAAAAAAAAAAGCTGTGCATGTGAAGGAGATTACATAAGGAGAAGGTATTAAGAGGAGAAGAAGATGAAGAATCTTCCTTGAGAAGCATCAATGTTTGAGGGTCAGTAAGAAGACACATCAGCAGAAGGAATGTCCAAGGAAGTTAGCAAAACACTAAGTGGAAGAACCAGGGAAGAAGTTTCAAGGGAAGATTTATTTAAAAGACTGAAAGATACTTGATTTTGATTAAATGTTCTTGGAAAAAATATGATAGAAAAGAAGAGTTTGAAAATGCAGGTAAGTGAAAGGATGGATAGTGAGTGGTGTGAGAGTCCCAAGAGAGTAAGATGAAATTGAATTCAGATCCCAAGCAGTGGGATAAACTTTGCAAGGGGCTTAGTAGGTTTGGTCATAATAAGCCAAAAAGTTCCTATCTGATATTTCTAATAATTCTTTATTGGCTAGATTGACTTTTCTTCTAGTTTTACCTTAACTTTTGACAAAATAAAGAGTGTTGACTTGACCAAAACTCAGATCAAAATGAATTTCATTTTTTCCCCTATCAGGCTACTCTGCCATTTTGAATAACAAATTGCATGGACATGGAATTTGAGGAGAGGGTCTATTGTATTTAATATTAAGCTCCCTTCCTCTGTTTATCAAATTGAATTGGAATAGGGGTCTTTCATCAAAGACCTGCCACAAGGTAAATACTCATTTCCATGTCTCCCATATTCTACTTAGCACAGATAATTTGCATATGGATTGTTATTGAAAAATACTAATTAAGGAAATTAGCTAGAAGTCTAAAATATGCTTTAAGCTTTTGTGCATCTAAAAATGACTTTGTTATATAATAACCACAGTGGATGCTCTTGCAACCACAATTGCATTCTAAATCTCTGGTCACTATTGACAAAATTGCAGTGAAAATACAGTAAGTATTTACCTCTTAGTTTTATATTTTTCTTAGCTATCCAAATGTCTCTGTTACTCTTATATTCCTTCCTGTTACAGAGACTTAGTCTATATCGAACAAAATAATTGTAGGGCTACTTAAACTCTGGTCCATTAAGCATGGTCCATTAGCCTGCATGCCTGCAGCCATACCACTGGCATCTGATCCCGTCAGATCTCAGAAGCTAAGCAGGGTGGGGCCTAGTTAGTACTTGGATGGGAGATCACCTGGGTACATAAGGTGCTGTAGACTTGGGAGAAGGAGCCAGCAACTGCCTCCCAAAAGACAGCCAGCCATTGAAAAACCTATGAACAGCAGAGAAGCACTGACAATAGTGTTTCCCCTGTTGTACAGAGGGTCGCTATGAGTCAGATACCGACTCGATGGTACCTAACAACAACAACATATTCTGTTATATTTTTATTGTAACAAAAGCGCCTAAACTTTAGTATTGGTGGTGTATTGAAAGTATTATTCAGATATAAAAAGAATATGATTTGAGCCGCTGTAAAAACATCTCTTTATATTCTCTCATTTGTTGATGTTAGCTTGCAAAGATATATATTAGTCTTTCTGTAATTACTTAGGGAATCTCTACCTAATTTTCAGAGCTAAAGGGACACCTGAGCACATTTGTAACTGTGTATATAGGGAACATTTAAACAACAAACTCTGTATAGTCATTTTTTTTTTTTTTTTTTTGCAGTACTTGGGGGTTAACCTAGGACCTCATACATTCTTTACAGGCACTGTATCTCTAAACATCCTTTTAAAAATTTTTTATCTAGAAACAGAGTCTCATTAAGTTACACAGGCTACCTTTGTCCTCAAATTTGTGATCTTCTTGCCTCAGCCAGCCAAGTTGCTGGGACTACAGGTGTGCACCACCACATCTGGCTTTTACTGATTTTTGAGCCATTTGTGCTGAGGTATGGAGTATTTTGATAAGAAACAAGTAGTTTCCTGAATGCAGAATAATACATATGACAGCCATATGGTGTGAACAGTTCTCATTACCTTTCAACAAATCATAGCAACTTTCCAACAAAAATTAATGATTTTAATGAAAAAATCATAGAAACTTGCTGTTACTAGAGAAAGACAGATAAAAAGATTGATACTTGTGGTAATATCCTCTGAAATATGACTATATTAGGTATTTCCTCTTCTCAATTGATAAGCAAGCTATAATAAAGCTTTTACTGTTATTCAATATCAGCAATGACATTAGCAATATAATTTGAGTTGTTTGGTAGAGAAGAAGCCCAAACAAAGATTATAAGATATTACTTTTTGATTTTAAGTTTTAGGTCTTAATTCCATTCAATATGCTAACATTTAGATTTCTAGAGCAAAAAGAGGAATTGAATAGAAGAAGTAGTATGTGTAACAAACACATGTGTTTTTCTCCCATGATAGCTTTTCCATAAATGAAATCTCAATTGATTATTTGCAATAGCCTAAGTGCAAATATTCTATGGCAGATATTAAATTCTCATGCTGAAATATCTTCTTTAGATAGGCATGTCAAGCACCATCTCTTAAAATATATTTCATATTTTCTACATTGCAATGATTAATTATGATTGCTATTAATTATGATTTTTTAAATTACAGGGTCTGCCCTTTCTAATACTCAGTATCTTAAATTAACTGTTGCACAGTGTAGATAACCAAAGACTGCAGATGTTTTCTGGGATATCATATCCTTCCTCAACCCAGAAATTTCTGATCGTTGACTTCCAGTCTAAAATGATCTATTGTCTACCTGGCACACGAATTGTGCCATGTCTTAAACTTTATAGTTTCATGGAATTAGCTTAACACACAATTGTACTGGACCACTTGAACTTCTGCTGACATTCTTGAGGACAGATGGTTTCAAAGAATGAACGTAGTCATCTCAGAGTACACTGGATTTGTCTATTCCAAAGACATTTTTTTCCCCAGAAATGTTATCTTTCATTGAGGAAGTGCAGACCATATGATCTGTGAGTAACCTACCTGAACATGTTAAGTTTGCTTACTTATAAAAGTCTTACCCCCAGACAGCATTGCTTAACATGCATAAATAGCATGATACTCTTTAAGCCAAAGATTATTAAGCAAATTAAAAACAATAAAGCTTACCATGTGCTGGATAAGATTTACAACCTTTGAAATTCTTTTGCCTACTCGGGGACAATATTGTAATATATTCTAGATTTGTTTATGTCCTTTCATAATAAAAGCTGATTGTTTCCAAACAATATACAACATAAAAAGTATAGAGAAAAAACATAAACATGTAGAGAAAAAAGTGGAAATATTTGGGAGGCTAAAAAAAGTTACTGTACAAGTCTAGAGTCATAGAACTGAAAGGAATATGACAGAAATAATAATGTCAGATCCTTTATCTCTTTATCTAATCAGTCAATCAACAAACATTTATTAAGGTTTTACCAAATGACAGATGTCAATTGCAAAAAGATAGAAAAGACACATGGCACGTGCAAGGAGTGTAGGGATAAGATGGAGAGATACACACACAAGGACACAGAGATATTGGCAGTGGCTTTGGGAGTACAGTGGGGAGAAAACTCAAATCTGTGTGAGGACTCAAAGATGTTCCTTCTACAGAAGGCAAGCTTGCTTGCTTGCTTGCTTTTTTTCCCTCCCTCCCTCCCTTCCTTCCTTCCTTCCTTCCTTCCTTCCCTCCCTCCCTCCCTCCCTCCCTCCTTCCTTCCTTCCTTCCTTCCTTCCTTCCTTCCTTCCTGGTGCTGAGGATGGAAAGCAGGGCCCTATGCATGCTAGGGAAACTAGGGAATTGTTCTACTACTGAATGACATCCCCAGTCCCTCTGAGGGCTTTCTATTTTCTTCTTATAATCACCTCTAAATGGCATCTATGACTACTTTGTCCTTTTGTGACTTTATGTGGATGATGATGGCAGTTGATAGGAGTTTGAAGTCCCTAGTAAAGGAAACCTGCAGCTGTAGCCCTGTGGAATCCGATCCCGTCAGATCTCGAAAGCTAAGCAGGGCTGGGCCTGGTTAGTACCTGGATGGGAGACCGCCTGGAACACCAGGTGCTGCAGGCTTGGGAGAAGGACCTGGCAACCCCCTCCCAAAAATCAATCTGCCATTGAAAACCCTATGAACAGCAGAGAAGCACTGACAATAGTGTTTCCCCTGTTGTACAGAGAGGGTCGCTATGAGTGGGATACCGACTCGACAGCACCTAACAACAAGTAAAGGAAGGTATATATTTCTTATCATGAATGATTTCACATTAAAACATATGTATTCAACAAGTCTCAGCAGATAATTCTTGACCAAGAATGTGTTGAGGATAAAAGTACTTAAACTCTCCCTATTTAACAAGATGTTTGTTCAGAATTATACTCCTTGTTTTCAATCTTGGTTGCACAGTACAAGTCAAGTTGCAGAACTTTAAAAAATACACTATTTGGTTCCCATCCCAGAGAATCTGATTTAATTGGCCTGTGGTAGTCTGAGGGAATCAGTGCTTGTAAATAATTTCCTTGTTGATTTTGTTCTGCCAAGAGTCAACAGTCTTGGTTTGGATTACTGGTCATTTTAAATTAACTAGATTTTGATTTGAGTAAATCCTTACACTTTCACTTACCACATTAATAAGACTCACATGTACTAAGATGAACAACAGCTTGAATTTATCTTCTCAGGTTTTTTTGGGAGCTACAGAAGAGCTGACATTCTCCTTGTTTTATTCTTTTTTTCCTTGAACAGCCTATCATAACTTGTCTAGTGCAATAGAATACTTCTCTTACTTTTGGGCAAGTTTCCTCACCTAGCTCTTAAGATACTTTTTTAGCACAAACTACCTTCAATTTTCTCCTCTTCATTTTTTGGAGTATTATTTTTATTTCAGCATGGGCTTTTTAAAATTTGTAAATTGTAAAGCATAAAAGAACAAAGATAACTTTCAATACCATCACAATAGTAGTATTACTCTGCAGTGTATAGTTTCAATCTCCTATGTTAACAAATATATCAATATTTTTTACAAACTTAGAATCCTATAGTATCAAAATATCTTTATCATCAAAATTTTAATTTTTAAAAATCTCAGTATTTGTAAATAATCCTATAAATTATAATTTTAAATGGTGCCTTGGTATTATAATGGATGTGTAATACTTTTCTAAAAACAGTTTCCTGGAACGGGAATGTAGCTCATTTGTAGAGCATCCACCTAGCATGAGCAAAGCCCTGGGTTCTATCCCCAGAAGCACAAAAACAAAATAACAACAACAACAAAAACAAACAAACAAACCCAGATTTGTACCTCGGGCATTGAAATTGGTGTCTTTTTCTACTTCATAAAGTCCACAGCTTAGGTCTTTGAGGATTTTAAACCATTCACAGTGAGGCTAGTGTTTTGCAAGTTTAGTTATCCTCCATATCATTTGATATTTTCATCATCTTTCTAGAAGCCTCTTTCCTGCTCCTTTTTCATTCTTGCTTATCCGTTGGCCCTCAGCAATGGGACTGAGCTGGACTGGAGCAAGCACCATGGCCAGCTCCTTCTCACTGCAGTGCCTAGCTTCTGCCTCCAACTCTCCTCATTCCAGAAAAGCTTGGGAAGTTTGTGCCTGGATCTCTTCCTCCCCTTTCCTGGGCAACATAGGCTTCATATCTGGATCAGAACAGGATTTTCTCTACTGTGGTTGTAGTCTATATCTTACAGATAGTCTAGGAAGTTTCTGCTATTTGTATATACCAATGTCTCTGGTTCTTACGTAAATACAGGTTTTCTTTTCTATGTCTACGGTGTCAGCCATGTAAAGTAGTTATGCACAGATTTCAGACTTAAGCACATTCAGTCCCCAGCATTTACTTGTAGTATGTCTTTCTGCAATCATCTAACTCCCTTAGTTTTCTCATGCATAACAAGGAATAGTCATTATTTTCAACTTACCACATTGTCATAAGGGTTAAGAAAATAGTAATAGTAAGTAAGGTAGACAGCAAAATATCTGACATGAAGAGATGCTTAATAAATATTAGCTTCTTGATAATGTTGATAAGGATGAGAATTTCAATGGAAATTTCAGGTTACCATTATTCCCTGAACCATTTCATGAGAGATGAGTAAAAACGGAATCCAGCTCTTCTACTGGGAACATATTTTTTTTTAATGTAAGTGAGCATGAGATGAAAGACCAAATAATAACAAAATTTTTGCATTGTTTTAAAGTTGAATTTTTCTGTACCTGTAACATTTTCTTACTTACTAGTAAAATATGTTTCTGATATTTGTAACTCCCAAACTCATGCAACAGTTTAGACTCTGTTATGGGCTGAATTGTGTTGTTGTTAGGTGTTGTGAGTTGGTCTGACACATAGGGACTTTAGGTACAACAGAATGAATGAAACACTCTCCAACACTGGGCTATGTCCAGCACAATATCAGCTCTTCTCTACAATTCATAGGGTTTTTCAATGGTTGGCTATTTCAGGAGTGAGTTGCTAGGTCCTTCTTCTATTTTTGTGGTCCTGGATATTGAAACCAGGGCCTCAGACAACACAGAACAACACTACCAACTGAGCTAAACCCCAGCCCCTGGGCTGAATATATCACCCTCAAATTGATATGTTGAGGTTGAATTCCCTGTCCCTCACAGTGTGGCTGTATTTAAAAAAGAAACTAAGGATAAATGAGATATTTAGAGTAGGTCCTAATTCAACAGAACTAGTGTCTTTACAGAAGGAGATTAGGGCATGCACAAATGTGGAAGAAAGATTGTGGAAAGACACCAAGTGAAGACAGCCCTCTACAATCCAAGAAGGGAGGAATTGGAAGAAACCAGTCATGCAGATACTTTAGAACTATGGAAAAAATAAATTTCTGTTGTCAAAGCTACCCAGTCTGTGGTAATTTATTATAGCAGCCTCAACAACCTAAGAGATCATATCTAATATTTGCCCTCTACAAGGCACCATGGTACATACCTATATTCCCAGCAACTTGGGGGGCAGAGACAGGAGGTTCATAAGTTTGAGGCCAGAGGCAGCCTATACATTTTAGGGAAACCTTGTCTCAACATAAAAAATCACAAAGAGGTTGTGGTGTGGCTTAGCAATGGACCACTTGTACAGCATGTGTGAAGCCTTGGACTCTACCCCCAGTACTAAAAAACAAAATCAAAACAACAACAACAACAACAACAATAAAACAAATCACAATAAACACAATAAAAAATAAAACAAAATCCTCACATCATGTTGTAGTTTATGAAAACATTCTCAGTTCTTGTATTTTTAATAAATTCTGTTATTGAATATTTTGAACAGAAAAAAGATTAAAAAAAGATTAAAAAAAGAACATAGTAGGAAAGAGTTCTTTCAATCTAAGTATTTTTCTGAAAAAAAAAAGATGTTTTTCTTTTTTAAGTCTTTGCTTACTATTTCTGTCCTGGTCTTCCTGTGCTATTTCCAAAATATTTAAATGCTGGAAAATGTATTCTAATATTTTCATTATAACTATATTTTCCTTTTAGCCTAGAGAAAGTTTCTCCTAGAGTGACTAAAATATCTGTAGGGATGTGTTCCTTTTCCTTCTGGTCTTTTTGCTAAGAATTCATTTTTTTTCACTTGAATCTATAGTGATACTACATCTAAGTGCTCAGTAAGTGTTACTTGTTGAAGTGGATGCGTAGATGACAATCAATGAGTAGGTGGAAGTTGTAGTTACCCAAGCACCAAAGAACCAATCAAGAATTGTATCTAATTGTTCAGAGTTCTACAAATCACAAAGTTCTACAAATCACAAAGTCAGAAAAATAACTATTTTTTAATAAAAGCAAAATCTTTGCACTCTCTCTCTCCATATATATATATATATATATATATATATATATATATATCAGATATATATATATATATCAGTACATATATATATGTATATCAGTAACCATCCAGAACTCAGACATGGAGAGTATTCTTTAGTGCTTTCTGCAGGTTGAAAGATTTGCCAAATATGAGGAACTATTGTCTTGAACAGAGAAAAAACGTGGCCATTATAAGATAATGCTTCTCTTTGTCTGAATAATTGTAAGTGACTCCAAAATGAGGGAGGAGGTATTCTTGAGACTTTCATGCTTAAGGAGTTCATGCTTAAGGATCCCCTTAGAATCAGCAAATAGACATAAACTTCAGATTAACTTAAATATTTTTGTTTTAATGTGCTTTTGAAGAAACACGTTTAGAAGCATAGAATAATTATACCAGATGTTATCTCAAGAGCTGATTTTATCAATTTTCCAAGGTTTTAGGAAATATAACTACGCCATTTTAGATAAATTCTTATCTCCAAGACTTAAAAGAACATCACAGACAATGATTTCACAACTATCCATAAATACATTTTCATCCTGTAATCTGTATCTAAATTGTCATTGTGGATTGAGAAATATTATATTGTTAGAGTATTAACAATGTTAGAAAAAGAAATATATTTAGGAGCAGTTGGCACCATACCTTTCCTAATAAAAAGATTTCATTCCCAAAGTATAGTATATGGTATTTTATTTTCTTCTTCCTGTTTCCCTCATGTTTATGGCATGACATTTCTGAGTAAAAGTTAATATCCCAGTTTTAACTCATTTCTTATCAATACCATGCATCCTTCCCCATCAATTTTTTTCTTACCACAGTAGGCTCTGCAGTTGGTATGTACTTTAACTTTATCAGGATTTAACATGCTGGTCAACTTCTTTATCAATGTGAAGTTTACTGAGTTCTGGGATGCTATCATTGCTTTGTTCACTAGATGCCTTTCCTATAGTGTAAATTAAGTCACCAAATTTTATCACAGTCATTACCTGAAGGGACAAAGCAATTAATCTGTGTAAGTCCAAAGCTGGTAATGACTTCACAATTATAGGGCAACCACAGACCATAGTGTTCCATAAAAATGATCACAACACACCAATGACCTTTTCAATGGGAGCCTGCACTTAAAAGACATATTAAAATGTTGTAACTATTTATGCCAGTTCAACTTATGTCTCTTGACATTGGGATTCTCTTTGTTATACTTACCAGCAAGGGCCCTCTTCAATAAACCACTATGAAGTATTTTAATTCTAACCACATATTGATTCATCTAATTTCATACTTGAATAGTCATAATTTATCAAATTTATATAGACTTCTAGATGTTTAGTTTATGTGGTTTGTTTCATAGTTGAATTCCTTCCTCTTTCTGAATGGGGTATCCCACTAAAATCTGTTCATATGTTCCAACTCTGCCACAGGATGGTCTGTGTGCAAAGCTTTGGATGGTTTCGATTTAATCAAGAGGAAGATGAAAGTGGGTGTCCATTTCTTTCAACTGCTCAGTTCTTTCACCATCCATCTTAGTCAATGTGTGGTTACTCAGGACACAGCATTAATGATAGCTGTCAAAATAATAGTCTGCAGATCAGAGGTCAAGAAAAATATGTAAAAGACTTCAGGGTGAACCAGATGATAAAGTAGCTCATTTAGTCATTTAAATGCTACCCTAGCTTGGCCTTGGTGGGATCATGGGGTTAGTGGTAGCAAGAAGAATAAATGTAGACATCTCCAAGTAGTTTACTCTTGTTAAAAGGAAAAAAAAGATGGAAATAGCATTATCAAACAAGCACACTAGAGGCCATTTTCTTAATTATAGTGCTGATCCAGCAATGCATGCAGAGTGGTCTTGCTATTGGCATGAAAGCTTTTATTTCCAAATAATGTTAACCCTTCTTGGTACTGTGTGTCTTAATTTAAAAAAATTCTTGGAAGCATTGTCAGTGTCTGAAATTTCACATTTCAATTGATGTTAATAAGCCATTGCAAAAGAAATGAGTGAAGGTCCTAGAACAGGGTCCAAAGTGAGTTATTTTGTCTAAGAATCTATTTTCAGTGAGTCTAAGGAAAAACTTGTAACACTGTTTTAGTAAACTTGTCACTTAATACCACACTAGACAAATTCTTACAAATATAGAGATTGTCTCAGGCCAACAAAACCCCACAGGACAGTAAAAATCATGTCACGTGATGCACAAAAAAATGCACTATTTGGTTTTTAAATATAAACCTCTACCTCCATCAGTTCAGGCTGCGATAACAGAAATATCATAAATTTAGTGGCTTAAACAACAAGAAGTTATTTCTCACAGTACTGGAGCCTGGGAAGTGCGATATCAAGGCACAGAGATGGGGTCTGGTGAGAACGAGCTTCCTTTAGATAGCCTCCTTCCAGCTATATCTTCACAGGACTTAGATATATCATCTGTTTCCTAATTCTTCTTATAAGGACACTAATCCTATTTATGAAGGTGACACTCTTGTGGCCTAATTACCTCCTAAATGCTCCACTAACAAATATTATCACATTGAAGACTAGGCTTCAACATGAATTTTCGGTAGTAGCCACAAATTGGCATGTATAGCCTTGAAGCTCAGTTGTTGAGTGTAATTAATTATAATACAGTGTTATTCATAGTTGATTTGGACCCACATGTCCACAGGCTCTGCATCCACAGATTTAGCTAACTACAGATTGAACAAAGAAAAATTTAAAACTTTATTCTTTACTAGAATTTACAGACTTTTTGTCTTGTCATTATTCTCTAATCCAGGAGTCTCCAGTAGAAACAGTGCCTCACAGCAGGAGGTGAGCACAGATAAACCAGGAAGCTTCATCTGGGAGAGCAGAGCTTAACTATTTACAGCTGCTCTCCCTCACTCTCATTAACACCTGAGCTCCACCTCCTGTCAGATCAGCAGTCCTTGGAAAAACTGTCTTCTACAAAACCAGTTTCTGGTGCCAAAAAAGTCTCTCCTAAACAATACAGTATAACAATTATTTCCATAACATTTACATTATATTAAATACTACAAGTAATCTAGAGATGATATAAAGGATGCTTGAAGATTATATGCAAATATTGTGTTTTTTTGTATAAGGGACTTGAAAATTCATGGATTTTGGTTTACACATATGTGTGCGTGGAGGAACAATGGTATATAAAAGTACCAGACTAATTGCTTATAGTAATTATATAATGTAAAAATTATTGAAATCTCATCTTAATATCTGAAAAATGCTGAGTCAATATAATTTTTAAATGAACTCATACATTTCCATACTATTGCAGGGGCCTGAGATGGAGCCTTGGAGGTTCTCCAGAGAACTTATGGCTACTAGAAGATCTGCTATTGAAAGAGAAATGTGGTATACAATGTGAGTCCAAAGTATATTTAGGTGCAAATATGAAATGTGCTCTCTCTGTGAGAATTCATAGTTCACTAAAATAGTAGGCATATGAAGAACAAAACAAAAGAGGAATTTGAATATAATTTGATGAACTTGAGCTTCTAGGTGTTGTTCTACATTGTGTATTTGTTCATGAACAGCTCTGTGGACAAGCTCTAAATCCTCATGTTACTTGGCCCTGGCTATAAAGTTAGAGGGATAAAATTTTTAAATGGGCTAATTAGAGAGGCTAGACTCATTCATTTTATAAATTTCTAGTAGGGTTTCTTTAAATCTCTATTATCTTGAACAGGTTACTTGTTATCCTTGCACTATTTTTAGTGAAGCATGTTTTCAAAGATTTGGTTTTTTTATGAGTTATTTTCAAGCTTTACATACCAAGTAGATTATCAAAGCTTTCTTTACAATTTGTGTTATGAGACTATGTAATAGCATAAAAATATACCATTCTTTTAATTGTCTTAGGTAAACAAGATGCCTACTATAAAACAATGCATTTTTAACTTCATAAAAAATATTTGCACTTTTGGTAATTGTCCCTGTAGGATAGTCGGACTCTATTATTGTCCTGTGAGTCTTCCTTTAACATTTCCTTCTTTCAAAGGTTTTTTTGCCACTGACTCTTTAGGACCTTTCGCCAATGACATCAGAACGTTTGAGAACTACATTGGTGTTCTAATTTATAATGTGCCCAGACTCAGCAATAGCTACAGATTTTAAATGAAAGATAGTGGTGAAAACCCTTCATTTAGTGTAAATATGGCCTCACACAACAGCAATACTAAACAATAATACAAAAGCAAAGAAATAAATCACAACTAATAAAAAAGTGGGAGAAGTGTGGGGCACGTGCCTTCCGGTCCGGCCTGGAGGTTCGGACGGGTGGCGCCGCCGTGCACACAGATACTCAACATAGTTCACTCAGGACCCTCAGGTGAGGGGCGTGGACTCCTGCGGCCCTTGGGACCCCACAGGAGACAGGAGAAAGGAAAAGCGTCAGGCGCTTTTGCCTTCCAGGGGCAAACACCTGTGTTGATCATCTCGGTGGTCACGAGGAGACAGCTGTTGCTTCGTCGGTGATGTTATCAGACCGAGAGCAGGTTCTTTCCTTGTTGATGATTGCAATGGGAGAGTGTTCTTTCCTCACCGAAGTTGTGAGGGAGAGCAGCAGGAGAGGCATTTCCTCATTGGTGGTCCGGGGCAGGAACGGTTGAGAAGGCGGAAAAAAGGTTGGAGTTGCTGTAGCACAGCTCATGATATAGCTCGCCCACGAAATGGCCTGAGCCATCAGCTTTCAGTCCAATTGTCCAATCAGGAAGGGTTTTGTACAAACATGCAACCAAATTACTTTCATTTTCCCTAGATTTCCAATTTACAAACCAGATATTCAAAAGCTGGTTTCCCAGTTTGGGAGTTTTTGCCAATTTCCTCTCAATTTTTCCCTACAAGAAGGACCTGGCAACCCACTCACAAAAAACAGTCAGCCATTGAAAACCCTACGAACAGGAGAGAAGCATTGATAATAGTGTTTCTCCTGTTGTACATAGGGGTGCTATGAGTCAGACACTGACTTGACAGCACCTGACAACAACAACAATAAAAGAATAATTTTTAAAACTATCCTGTCTTTCCACAGTCTAGAAAAATCTTAGGGTATAGATAACTTATATTACATTGTTCTTGTTAAGTGCTGTCAGTTGGGTCCGACTCATAGTGACTTTCATAGAGTTTTCAATGCATAAGTGGAAAAAGTTAACAATAGATTTATTATTTTGGAAATCCAAATCAAATTAACAATATAGTTGTCAACCACATTGAGTCATAATTTTTGAAGACTGATTAGTACTAATGTTACTGGGAAGGCAGGTCTTGGGTCCAACAAGTCCTAGAAGCCTCGCTGGGAGACAACAGCAGCTTCCTATCCAGTGCAGCAGATATTATGTCTGTTTCTTTGTATTTAGCATATAAAAGAATTTATATAAGACAAATTATTGTAGAAAACAGACATAGTTTGTTAAAGATAGAGAATACAGACACAGATATTTAAGATAGTACACCTTCAAGACACGAAAGCGGGCAGTAGTAAGGGGCCACTGCTGCTTAGACCTGAGGTCACATATGTCTTTTATAGTGAAATTTGGACCCTCAATGGAGGAAAGAAACATTACTGGAGTCTATGTGTGGAATACCCCACATGTCTGTCAGCTTGTCATGCTTTGGGGCTTATGTGTTGCTGTGATGCTGAGAGCTATGCCAGTATTTCAAACACCAGCAGGGCCACCCATCCTGGACGGGTTTCAGCTGAGCTTCCAGACTAAGACAGGCTAGGGAGAAGGACCTGGGAGCCCACTCCTGAAACAATTAGGTATTGAAAACTCTATGAATAGCAGAGAAGCACTGTCAAATATAGTGCCAGAAAATGATCTCCCTACTCCTAAAGTTGGAAGATATTTAAAAGACAGCTGGGGAAAAGTTGTCTCCTCAAATTATGGTTGACCTTAATGATAGGAATGGAGTAAAGCCCCTGGGACTTCTGTTTGCTGATGTGGCACTACTCAAACTGAGAAGAAATACAGTGGCTCTAACAATGGGCCCAAACTTAGAAAGGATCATGTGCATGGCACAGTGTTGAGTATTATTTCCTTTTATACATAGGGTTTCTATGAGTCAGACCTGACTCTACGGCACCTAACAAGAATAGTAATAATCCCAGAATGGGCTGATGGACTCCCCAATGGCTTCCAAGGAATGAGCCCAGAAACAGATGTTTCAAAAGATTAGTAATCCAGATGGCTGTGATCTTGATAAGGGAGCAGGTTCCATTGAACAATGTCCTTTTCTTTTGCTGTCGCTGTTGTTGCTGTTAGGTGCCATCCAGTTGGGTCCAACTCATAGCAACTCTATGTACAAAAGAATAAAACACTCCCTGATACTATCTCCTGCCCAGCACTATGTCAGTGCTTCTTTGCTATGCATATGGTTTTCAAAGGGTGATTGTTTGGGGATTGTTTCAGGAGTGGACTGTCATGTCCTTCACCTATTTTTGCCATGCTGGGGATTGAATCCAGGACCTCAGAGCATGCAGAGCAGCACTCTACTAACTGAGCTAAACTCCAGCCCTTTGCACTTGCTGGTAATGAGTAAGTCTCGCATAGTCCTTATCATCCTTTATAACTAAAATGTAGGGGTGATTTTAGTCCTCTGCTTCCTCCTTACAGAGAAACAATGACCTTTATATCAAGGCATTTGTCTCAGAGGGAGTTCACGTTGATATTCATATCTCAGATGGCTGGGAAGAATATGGCTAGAAATCAAATGGCTGGGAAATAGGTGGCTGTAGAGGTCCGTTCATTCCCTTTCTTTCTGCCTATCACCCTCTAATATTAACACTTCATTTTATCTCTTTTTCATTTCTTATAAAAATGTGAACAATTACTGCATCTTATAGCTCCAGAATTCCAAAAATGGAGTGGAGGGAATCTACACTCTCTTAAAGGTGAGAAGGAGCAACTTAAGTAGATGTGATCATCATTACCATTTTTAAGATGAATACTATAATATTGTATTAAGCATAAAAATAATATCAGGTGTCTCCAAAGAAAATAATGATCTAAATTAATCTAAGGTATAATTGAGACTATTTGAATGATAGCAAAAATAAAGTCTTATTTCCATTTTGTAACACATGGGAACATTTAAATCAGTTGGAAAGAGTATTTCATTGGAACATAATGCTGGGGGATGAAATTTTAGTGGGATAGGTTATAATAATGAGAGCAGAAGCTGCCTTAGAAATGTTTAAAAATCATAGTGAGTAATAATTGTAGTAAGTATTAAAAATCATCATTCTATTTCTCAATCAATTATTGTTCTACTCAATTATTTAGTAAGGGGGCATAAATCCTATTATATCTCTAACTTTTATATATTGGGGGAAAATTATTTCATTTTTATAATTAATAAGATCTCACATGTTCCTAAATCTTTATTAAGATGGTCTGACTCATAGCGACACTACATACAACAAGCGAAACAGTGTTTTTACTACTTCTCTGCTATTCACAGGGTTTTCCATGGTGGATTATTTTTTGGCGGTGGGGTGCCTAGTTCTTCTCCCAGGCGGTCTCCCATCCAAGTACTAATCAAGCCCTGCTGGGCTTCCAAGATCTGCCCAGATCGATCCCCACAGGTATATAGCTGCAGGCTTTTAAAATGTACACATTTGTTTGTTTGTTTGTTTGTTTTTGCATTACTTAAAGGTTGAACCCAGAGCCTGCCAATTAATTTGCAAGTACTATACCACTGGGCTGCACCTTCAGTCTATTTTTTATTTTTTATCTTGAGACAGAGTTTCACTAAGTTATGTAGTCTGCCTCTGGTCTCACTCATGATATACCTGGTTCCACCTCCCAAGTTGCTGGGATTATAGGTGTTCTCTACCATGCCCTAGCATAAATGCATACACATTTTACACATTTGTCTTACTTTCCAAAATTGAATTGAATTACAATATCAATGTGTACTTGATATTCCCTCAGAAATGGCATCAATCAAATGAATGCTAGTGCCACCACGTGACAAACAGGATAGTCAAAGAAAATGGAGGAAGCACAGCTGTCATTGGAGGAGTAAAAGACCATCTTGAAATGGTACTTGACATTCGAGAATATTGTGGAAGTACAGTGACCATGGAGACCTGAATATGCAACAAAACGTCTAACATGCCTAATAATTGCATGCATTCGTGGTAAGTTTGAGACGCATGGTACTGTGTGTGGCATACAAAATGAAAGAAAGACCAGGAGGTTTCACACAGCAAAAATCCTTACTTCTTCTGCTGTGCTGTTGACCAATTTACACACTAGCCACAGAAGTCTACCAAGCAAAATGCACGTGAGACAGGAGCTAGCCTAACGAGTGCATACGACATATTCTTAAAACAGCAAAATAGAAAGTTTCCATCCTAAGGTGCATATACTTTGGCACATTCTGTATTAAAGATATGCTCTCTAGCAAGTAATAACCTCTTCGGATCCAAGCTATTCCCTCTGTAAAATGAACTTGAACTGGCTGATCTTTACTAAAAATTTAAGTTGTGTTAGTCAAATGTGGGAAGACTCCCTTTCTGAAACTTGCTAATTTCCATTTTGCTGGTTGTTAGAGGGTAATAGGCAGCCACTCTGCTGGCAGCCACTCTGCCAACAGCCACTCCCAGCATAGTCATGTGCTTCCCATCTACCTGTAATATGAAAATCAATGTAAGCCTCCTCTGAAGCAAAGGCTTTGGTCTGGTGGTCTGTGCTTCCCTGATAGGTAATATCCTTACAATCATACTTTCTAGAAGGAAACAGAGAATTAGAATGATTTTTCACTTCTCTATATACCCAGGAAGGATGACAAGAATGTGTGAGACATACTCCACCCTCTGCAATAAAAAAGGACACAGTTTAGTGGATTCTGCTCCCTTATTAAGACAAGTAGCTGCCTGGATTTGTAACCTTTTGAAATGCCTGCCTCTGAGCCCAGTCCAAGAAGACACTGGAAATCCATTAACCCATTTTGGGCACAGGCCCCAAGGGTAACATTTCTTTCCTTCCCCTGAAGACTCAAACCCTGCTATAAATATCATACCTCACCTTAGCTGTAGGCAACAGTAGCCCTTCACTACTGTCTACCTTCATATCTGAAAGGGATACTGCCTTTATTCTCTACCTTTAATAAACTAATTCTACATACTCTAATTTCTGTGTCTTATATAAACTCTTTTAGATAGGGTAACACAGACAAAATAAGGTATCTGCTGCCAGGGAGAAGGAAAGTAATATCTGCTGCTGGGGAGGACCTGCTTGCTGCTGCCTCCTCGTTCCATGCTCTACACCCATGCTCCATTCTCTAGATCCATCTACCCATGCTCCCTACCTTGGTAATACTGGTGAAATTATTTCTCAGCATATCTTGCAGCTCCATGAAGTTATAAGGATAAGCACAATCTCAAACTTTAGCATAATATGCAGAAAACTTGATGGAAATTGTGCTTTGAACTAGGTTGTCTTTCTCTTCCAAAATGCACTTTGCCAGACTGGTGAGCATTGACCTACCCTGACCCTTTCAAGGGACTCAAGGTCTCAAGCAGTTACCCTTTTTAGCTCAGTGGCAGAGCACCTGCCTAGCATGTGTGAAAGGTCCTGAGTTTGATCCCTAGCCCATGTGTGCACACACACACAAAAGGAAAACAAAGGCTCCTGGGAGACACTGTGAGTCTCTGTTTAAACCTATCAAGGTGAGAGGAGAACAGACGCTTCCTTTTCTGACTTCATATTTTGGAGAAATAACTCAATGACTGTGGGGGCATCATAACTCAGTGACTCTGGGGACAATCACACACTCTCCCCCCCCAACACCTTTTTTGTGTTTTTTTAATTGGAAATTTTTAATGTCCACCTTAATGTGATTCATTCTGACATGCTTTTCATTGTGACATTTCCATATATGCATTTTGCTGTACATTATTCATATAGGTTCCCCCTTACCCTCCTGAACCACACACTCTTATTAAGGGAAATTGGAAAAAGGTGCAAAATAAATAGATAATGGCTGTGCTCTAAATGAGCTTGTTAAGGGTAGATTAACTTTGAGAACTATCAGGCCTATTGAGGGAGTATGGATTTTATTAATTAAAATATGAGTTGCTATAAAATGTTACTATTTTAGACCAGAATATTTTATCAAATAGGCAAAATCATAAAGCCTTTTTGGGGTCCCACATAGATAAAATTCTCTTTAAAGAATTAATTATAATAATAAAAAAATGCTTCCCCAGCATCCACCAGAAGGCTCCAGGCTAGGGCTCAGCATCACTATGGAAAGAACAAACGCCTCAGGCTTGGGGCTGGGGGAAGCCCAGGGCTCTGTCTGTCCAGCCACACTCTCTTTCCCTGACTAGCCTTGGTCAGTGGGGTTTGTGTGTGTGTGTGTGTGTGTGTTGGATTGGGATCCATTCAGACCCTTATATTGTCTATGACAGAATAAATAACATGCCTCCCAATAATGAGCTAATATTTCTCAAATATATGTGGATGGTTCTGTGATGAATAAAAGCAAAATAATCAAAAAATTAATTTTTCTTGCTATGAAGAAAGACTATGAAAATTTCTACCTTGTGACTATATGTCTGAGTACCTATGGTTCTTCTGTTATGATTATGCTGCTGTTTATCTTTGTCTTTTAATTCATAATTTTCAAGTGGATCTCAGAAAAAAGTCCTTTATATTTTTTTAATTGGGACTTTCTCCTTGCCCTGTGGAGAATATATACATTATTCCAGAGACAGTGAGAGAATGAACACAGTACTGCTATAAGAGATGGTACATCAATGAGCATGTGTTGAATACAGACCATGTGCTTAGTGACCTGGGGTGATGTGTGAGGGCTGTTGTCATCCATAGGCCTCAAGAATGAAACAGAGATTAAATGAGAAGCTGGAGTAAAATCCTATCTTGAATTCCAGTCTGCCCACTTGATGTGGAGATAAGAACTTGACCTGACTCCCTCCACTCCCAGAACTGCCTTCTACAAATGTGATCTACTGTGGCTACAGACTCACAGGCCATCACACAGTGGTATTTGAAGGCACAATAGAAATACTAAATATTTTTTAATCTAATCTCTAATCTACCCCCTTTCAACAGTTTTAAATGGCTACAAAATCAGATTTAGAATTGATGTGCAGATTGGACTCACAGCCAAGAGCTAGGTTGAGAGCTCTAGAGCAGGGATCCAATCCTCATGCAATTCTATTCCACACCTGAATTTGTAGCCCTCTAAAACTGATAAAAGGGTGTAGATTAGATTGAAGAATATGTGGCATTTTATAGATGCTGAGGAAAGGAACTGATTTGATTGGGGTCACAGAGGTAGTATCTGGCAATATCAGTAAAACTCAGGTCTCATCTCCAGTTCAGGAACAGCTATTTGTACTCAGCCTGTCTGACACTGGGCAACTTCCAGAAAATTCTGCAATTTCTCATGCCCTGTGTTAGTCTTTCAGGGTTGCTGTAACAAAGTACCACAAACTGTGGTTTAAAACAGAAGAGATGACTTCTTTCAGAGTTTTAGAGACTGTTGTTGTTGTTAGGTGCCGTCGAGTCGGTATCCGACTCATAGCGACCCTCATAGGGTTTTCAATGGCTGACTGTTTTGGGATTGCCTTGGGAGTGGCTTGCCAGGCCCTTCTCCCATTTTTGCGGTGCTGGGAATTGAACTCGGGGCCTCAGAGACTGCAGCGCAGCGCCCTACCCACTGAGCTAAATCCCAGCCCTTTTAGAGACTAGAAGTCCAAAATCAAGATGTTAGCAGAGCCAGGCTCCCACCAAAGGCTCTAGGTCGACTTTTCCCTTGCTTCTACCCAGTTGGTGGCTGGCAGTTCTTGGTAGTCCTTTTCTTATACCTGCATGACTTCTACTACCTATGCTTCTTCGGTCAAAAACCTTCTGAGTATCTATCTTCACACCATTTTCCCTCTTCTAAGAATGCTGGTTAGTTGGAGTAAGGTCCCAGCCTACTCCAATATGACATCATCTTAACTAATTTCATCCTCACTGACCCAATTTCTAGGTAATCTCACATTCAGAAGTGCTTGTAGTTAGGAACATCTTTTGGGGTGAGTTTTCACCATCTTTTTGATGTGACGGTGGATTTACACAATTTAATTCATAACACACTCCATAGCATATAGGCTGAATCTTACAGAAACCAGAGAGAGACTAGTAGATCAAGTTCTTCTGGTTTTCCCTAAATTGTTTCCCTTGGGCACCCATAATCTTCAACTTATGTTGCTTTAACTAAAAAAGGAGAAGCTTTGCCACCTAGAAGAAAACAAGAGGACTTCTCATTGCTGTTCACTGCTTTTCACTTCCCAAAATACCTTTTGGTCTCCAGGTGGAGAAACCACAGCCCTGCCTCTCCTGTAGTCTTTGCCTATTGCTCCTTAGCTCTCCATCACTGTCCTGGCCTGGCCATTACTCACTGACCAGGCAGAGAGCATCACTATGGATAATGGAAACTTTCCCCTGCACCATACACAGAGCAGTTTTCTAATTTGTTTAGCTAAACTGCATTAGTCATACTCAAAGTTTTATTATCAGGGTCAGATACAGGAAGCTGGAGCGGACATGCTGTATTTTAAAAAATTAAAGCATTTAAAAAAATAAGCTTGGCATATTGATTAGCTAATTTTCTAAACAAGAAACTCATTCCTTTTAATCCTCAATATTACTACAAATGCTATTTCCGCCCATGGGTCATACTGTTCAAAATGAGATTAAACACACACACACATATACAATATACCTGTATTTCATGTTAGATTTTGCTTTAAGACCTCCTTTGCTAAAATAATTTGAATTGGGTAAGAGAGGTATTACAGTGAGTTTCTACGGAATTTTGCCACTGTAAGTTTGAAAGAATGAACTGTAGTTCTTTGCATGAGTTGAGACTAAAGTTTTGTATTCATACATATGATTTTTGTATGTGGTGTAAGGTAAGCAACTGTAGGCAATTATTCTGTCATTTCCTTTGGAGGTCATTTTATTTGACCTGTTTTTTATTTCTTCCAGTCTTTTGTAGGAGTGCACCCTTAAACACTTCTTTTTTTCCCTTTACTATTTCTTGTTTGTTTATAACAAATTAGGGAACACAAACCCCTGTCAAGGATTCAGTCAATGCTAGTGGGTGAGTCATATTATTACTGTGTGAGGTGTTACTAGTGGGTAAGATTCTCTTAGATGAGACAGATTTTTTTTATCATAGTTCATAATGTCTCACAGAGACTATTAGTCAGATCTTGGAGATATAGGTTATATAAAGCCCTTACGATGTGTTACCATATATAGTGAGCTCACTTTAAACCTTCCTTCCAGAGAAGCCTGTTTGTTTAGTCAAAGGTACTATGAGATTGATTTCAATGCCTAGAATGGTGTTCGTGTTGTAAGTCTCAATAATCTGTTGCATAATAATGAAGATCTAGTGGACAACCTCTTTTCAGCCTATATTTAAAGACTAAATCTCTTATTCTTGGTTCTGAGTTAAGCCTTTCCTACAATAAAGGTTTTACAAGACTTCTACATTGATTACAACCAGTTATGGCAAGTCTATGACTTAAACATTCTTAGATAAAATATCTCACAGGTAAACGTTTAGGTTGAATTGATTCAGTATATGCTAAACAGGAAGGGATTAACTTGAAAGAAAATGGTGGAAAGGTTTATGTATTTTCTTCCAAAGTTTAACTAAAGTAATTAAATTAGGAAACCAATCACTTTATGTTTGCTCCTGGAGTTTATTTAGGATAAGCAATTTATTTAGTAGATTCTGCATTGCCAAGTTAATTTTTATGACATTTACAAATGGATCAGACAGTGTGACATTACCCTCTTCATGCAAAAAGAAAAAGAAAGAAAGAAAGAAAGAAAGAAAGAAAGAAAAGAAAGTAAAGTAGCACCAAAAATAAATGTTCTAGGCATAGCTCTCAAATCATTCAAATTACCCAATTCAATGTTTAAAACCAATCTAAATGGCTTTGCCCATCCCTACCACCACCCTCCCACACTGGAAATATGTCCCCTGTAAGATGTCTTCATGATGAATGAGCTAATGTTTATGAAGCACTTAGAGATCCTTGGGCAAGACACTATCTAATTACAAGGCATAGTTCTCATTATTAAATGGAAGCTATTTTACCTATGTTTTTCTTTATCCCTGCATTTCCATCCATGCCCTCCTGATGGTTTCCATTGCAAAGTGAAATCAGCTTCTTAAAAATAAGGGCTGGGGGGTGTGTAAAAGAGCTTAATAATTTTAAGTCACAGTGCATTGCACATGCCCAGAAAAGCCTACATCACTTCCAAATTCAAGGACTAATAAAAATTGGAAGCACTCCAGTAATTTTAAATTGCTTTGCACATTGAAGAGTGATTTAAAATCATTGAAGTGATTCAATTTTTTATATATGCACTTCAATTTAGAAGTGAGTCAGACAGACAGCATCATAACATGGAATAGAAGTCCAAGACATTGAATTAATGTTTGAAAAGTTAGAAATTAGACTCAAACATAACTGGAGGAACCAAGATCAAATAATCACCAGAGTAGATTGGACCATTAAGTTGAAGGACCATAGTGAATTTCTGGACACATTTTTCAAGGTCTGTTTTCGCCTTGTCCATGCACGTCTCATTTACATTGGAATTGACAGTATGTACTGTCTTTTTTGATAAGTAGTAAAGTATTATATGTTTATTTTAACATTGGTCAGGATTATTTTTCAATATTGTGAATTATTTCTGCCTGGTCATTTAATTTTCATGACAGTGAGTATGTAGAAACAGAACATGAATCACAAGTGCAATGAAAATATATAATTTAAAATTTTCTAGAGCCGTATGACAGAGAAAAATTAAACACAATAAATTAATTTTACTGATATAATTTCTAACCTAATATATTCAAACTCTTATCATCTCCCTCTGTAATTATTGAGATATTACATACTTTTTCTTCATACTAAAGACTTCAAAATGTGGTGTGTATTTCACATTTATTGAATATTTCAATTTGGAGCCACTGTAGTCCAAGTATTCAACAGCCATTCATGGATAGTGGCTACCACAATGGAAACTGTGGCTATAGACTATAAACATTTTGAAGATGTGTATGAACTGTGTTTTCTATTTTGCAACACCAGTTATACTCAGGGTTTGCATTTTTCATTGCTTTTAACTTCTTGTTTTATTCTGTGACTATCATGATTAATAGTGTAGTTTTATTAGCATAAAAAACAAAACAAAGCAAAAACCAAACAACCCAGTGATCATTCTTCAACCACATGCAGCTTGACAGCACATATTCTACCTGAGCTGCATATACGATTGAATCAGAAAGCTGACATATGGAGTTTCCTGAAGGCCTAAGGCTGAATTTCAGCATCTATGCATTTATGCATAAAATTCAAATATGGTCATTGGAAAAGGCCTCTCTGGTAGATAGAACAGGAAGAAAATAAAAGAAAACACAGGAAAAATTTTTAGTGGTCAAATTGAGCAAGAGTTTATTTACAACTACCAAAAAAAAAAAAAACATCATTTTCCCATTTTCCCAATAAAGACCCTGGCCAGTGATTGGATCCTAACTCAAGTCTCTGCTGGAAAAGGCATTCTATGCTCTGGGGACAGATTTTTCAGATCCACCCAAACCAGAACATGAGGATATGAGTAAATGTAAAAAAGATGGCACCACACAGTGGATGCATTGTCGGGAAAGCAAATGATTTTACATGACTCAGAGCAAGAAAGGATGTATAAGGCCACAAATGACAGTTTGATGGATAGAGATGGATGACCAAAGAGAAACCCTCACTTAAAATTCTTCCTTTGAACATTCCTCCATTGAAGGATTTGACAGAACTACACTGCATTTTGCTTTTCTTTTCCAATCTTTTAATCATTTATTTGCTTAATTCTAAAGCAATCTATGTTATTTTGAAAATACTGAAAAGAATGATGTAAGGTAACCTTTATTTCTCCACCTAGAAGAAATAATTTTTAATATTTTGACTTATTTCCTTCTAGTCTTTCTTTTCTGGAGTTTATGGAGTTTAGACTGTACTGTGGCTTCTTGATTTTACATTTTAATATAAATTTTTATATCATTGAAAACTCCTTAACCACAAATGACTTTGACACTCCAAAATCACTTTCTCATCATAATTGATGCTGCAATGGACAACTTTTATGTAAATCCCTTTTTATATTTCATGTTGCTGGCTTAAAGTAAAACACAAAAATACAGACTTTTGTAAGGGTTTGGAAATTATATTACCTTCAAAAAGTTTACAATTTCTTTCTGATAGGTATTTCTACCATAGTTGTCACACAATCATAACTAAATCATCTTGACAGTTTTATTTCTAATTTTTTCCTAAACTTTTGTTTGAAACCTTGTTATGCAGTTTGATTGGTACTGGTCTATAAGTCTACAAGATGTTGTCAATAACCCAGTGTGATATGCCCATTCCATTAGCTTTTGCCAATAGCACCTCTATCTCTGTAAACAGAGAAAAGGACAGAGAGCTTTTGGAAATATTTATCTACTATAGAAACTTTAATTTGACCACATAAACTAGTGAGAAAATATTTTGGAAAAAGAATCCCTTCCAACATATTCTAATAAAACACAGTTTGGTATTACTCACTCCTATTGCTTAGTAAACTAATACTCTTTTAAGATTTGTAATATCCCATATTTATTGAGGATCTGGGGATTTGCTCAGCTGGTGGAGTGCTGCTCAGCATTTTTTGAGGACCCAGGTTCAATCCCCAACACCGCAAAAATGGGAGAAGGATGTGGCAGTCCACTCCCAAAACAATCCTGAAAACAATCAGCCATTGAAAACCCCATGAGGGGTGCAGTGAGTCGGAATCGACTCAATAGCACCTAGCAACAATATTTACTGAGAATTTCCAGATACTTTCCCAAATACATTGCATTTTGGAATTTGTCATTTATTCTCACAATAACTCTACATGGAAGAAACCATTATCTATCTCTTTTTGCTGTTTACAGATGTGAGCCTTCAATGTTACTCAAATTACATTGCTATTTAATAGCAAAACCAAGATTCAAACTCAGAATCCTGAGTTTATTTTGAGAATTGCCTGTTCTAACTGCTACCACCATGCAGCCTCAAATGCAGATCTCTTTTATGAAAAGTTTTCCAAATCATCTTCATGTACAATTTTCCCTTTCCTCTAAATCCCCACTTAGTCTCATGCCTTCTGTTGTCTTTGCACTTCTAATGGTTCCTTGCAAATATCTACCCACAGTCTATAAGCTTTCTGAGGGCAGTTAGTATCTGCTTATCCTTGTATCTCTGCTGTCTAACAGAATAGGCACCTCATAGGTGCTCAAGAAATATTTATTGAATAAATGGTGTGAGTAAAAATCTTGGAAGAGAGTCATAAGATGACACTTTGCAATATTATTCTTTTAAACATATGGAATTTTTCCTAGTACATGTTCTTGTTCTTAAGAACCTAATTTAAAATAATAATCCAAAGAAGAGGAACTGAATCGTTTAGTACTATGAGAACTGTTAGCTACTAAAATGACATTTAGGTTACTCTGGGTTGTATTTGGCCTGTAGAACAGAACAAAATTTCAGCCAACACTCTTTAAAGATTTCCTAACTGCTGTAAATCAAAAGCCTATTTCTTTAACAAGTAAGTCTAAATTGATGTGAAATAACTTAGTTAGAGGTCATGTGAAATTTTATGGTTTCAATTGTTTTACTTTGATTTTTTTTCAAAGTGGCGCTCAGCGGGTGTGAACCCACACAAATCAAAACAAAAAAAGGGTTTGCACTGAGTCTTTAGAAGCTGAAGATGCATATTACTCACAGCTTTATGCAGCAACTCAAAGGGGCAAATATATCCAGCATTACAATCTATCATATTAAGAAAAATAATGACTCCTCAGGCAGTTGGAATGAAATGTTTAAAAACTAATAGCAAGAAAACCATTGACGTACTCCTGTGTGTTTATGACTTCTCTGTGTTTATGGCTTCTGTATGGCTTTTTTTTTTTAAAAAACAAGGATGGTTGCATTCTCTGTAGAGAAAAGAAGTTGTGTGAAACCCCAGATGCTCAGGTTAAGAACCAAAGATGGTAAAAAACTTCTTCCTCACAGAACATTCCTGCTCTTAAAAAGGTGATATTAACCATAGTCACTGAGAAACAAGCTCCCAGTTGTCTACATTATTCCATTTTAGATGGAATGATACCTATGTAATACTATGTCCATTTTAACTGTATATATACAGTTTTTTATTAGCATAAAAAACAAAACAAAGCAAAAACCAAACACCCCAGTGATCATTCTTCAAGCCACATGCAGCTTGACAGCACATACTCTACCTGAGCTGCAAATATAGATATATATATAGATATATATAGATATATATGTGTATATATATACAGATATATATCCAAATCTTTGTATATATATATACAAATGTATATATGTGTGTGTGTATATATATGTATATATATATATATTTGTATATATACATATATATGTATATATATTTGTATATATATATTTTGTGTATATATATATTTGTGTGTATATATATATATATATATATATATATATATATATATATATAGCCATAGCACTGTGGCAACAAATCCCATCAGTTCTTGAAGCTAAGCAAGGTCAGGCCTGGTTAGTACTTGGATGGGAGACTGCCTGGGAACACCAGGTGCTGTGGGCTTGGGAGAAGAACCTGGCAACCCACTCCCAAAAACAATTGGCCATTGAAAACCCTATGAATAGCAGAAAAGCACTAACAATACTATTTCGCCAGTTGTATATAGGGTCGCTATGAGTCGGACACCAACTTGAAGGCACCTAACAGCAACAACAAACCTTAAAATGCTTCTAACCAGAATAAGAATTATAAAGAATTACTTTCACATTTCATTTATACAGATAAGTAGTATTTATTCATTATCTTACCATATATATTGAAGGCTCTGCTATGTGTATTATTATAGATCCTAAAATCAGGACATTTTAATAAAGAGTAATTTCACTGTATGTCCTAATATACTGATAGAGCTTATCTCTTTCTAACTGAGTGAAGAAATTAAGCCAATTTATTGTCAAAAAAGAGCTTCAGTAAGAATATTAAAATCAAATGTGATTTCTCTGAATTAGCAATAACACAATTAACTAGCATTCTTGCTGACCAAAATGCTGTATCTTCGGTTAACTACAATTTTATTTTTGTGTTGCCTCATAGAACCTAAAAGAATTAATAGCCTAATTGCAGTAACTAAAAAGTGAAATTGGTGCACTAGAGTAAATAGATGCTAGAGTGAGCTACTCATACATTGCCCTCTTTCAGAAATACAGATTTTTTATAATATTAAAAAACATACCATTCATCCTATCAGTGATCATTTACTTTATTAGTCTCTTTGATGCTAGTTTGTCTTTGTATGCATAATCCCCAATGCTTAGTATATTTAAGACAAGCCTTTATAAAGATAAGACAATGTCTTAAATGTCATAATATAATGAACAAAATGTATTTCAAGCATTTACTGATATTATGCCACATCTTATATAGATTACTATTTGCTAGTTTATTTATTCGAGTATATCTTTACCTCAATTGGGCAAACCAAGAGTTTGCACACAATATCCATTTATCACCATCACCACATGTATAATATACAACTGGCCAAGTCTAACGAATTTAACCAATGTCTTCAAGATAGTGAAAATGTGTTCTTAAATATTTAAATCTACACAATTATTTGCTATTCAAAACTTCTAAATTGCACACATATTTTCCAGACAGATGAGAGTGTAAAGCTTAAAAAGGGCTCTACATTTTCTGTGATTTTTCAGCATAAACTCATCTTATGACAGTATTTCAAATTTTTTCCTGGTTTTAATACATAACAATTTTACCTGTTGACATTAGAATTATAATAGTTGTTCCACCTATGAGTCTATTTTTTTTTTCAAAAAACAGGAGTAGGTAATAGTTCTTTCCAAATAAGAAAGGGAAGCTTTAAACTTGTATTAGTTGATTATACTGTTACTTTATGTTTATCATTAGCACTTCTTCTTCTTGTGGTTGCTGACTGTTCTTATCAAATATATAGATTTATGCTTAGGTTTTTGGCAGTGTGAACAATGAGTAGAAGACTTATTTACCTCCAAATGATCATTTTTTAGAAGTTGTACAAATCATTACATTCATGTTTATTTTATACAATCTCAAGCTTTTCATATTTCTTATAGTTCTAATACTGCTTATCTTTGGGGCAGTTAGAGAATGATAGAATTAACTTTTTTCAAGTAGGAAATGTGATTTTTCCTAAGATCTTCTTGGAAAGAATGAAGACATTACACAAGCCAATGCATAATTGTCTCATGCAAACTAGGTCAGGAAATGTGTGTTTCATTCCAAAAAGAAACACTTAAATTTGGAGGGAAGGATGATTATGCAAAAATTTAGCATGGAACATTTCTCAAAATGTTTGACTATGTGCCAAAGAAGAATAGTATTAGAAGGGTCAGTTGAACTAGAGTGAAGACATTTACTTTTTCCATCAAATGCCACATTTAAAAGCACATTCTACAGAGACAACCCAGAGCATTCAACTCAAGATAAAAAGATTTGGCGTAAGAAAATGGTGACTGCCTGAATCTGTGAGTCTTAATACACAAGATCAACAGGATTGCAGATAGAACCACAAAGGATCTGTGCCTTTAGCCTTTCTAGTAAGAACTGAGAATATCATGAACATTGCTTGTAATTAGAGAAATACATAACAATTTTCAACAGTTTCCTCTGCAAGTATATGGCTGGAGACAGCAGGGAAGAAGGGGACTTTGATGATCCCATGGGACAAAGTAGATGTGATCTGATGTCATTGATGAAGCATAGACAAAATCTCCTTTAGAAAAGGAAACACCAACACTGAATAGTAATAGAGTGAGCATCAACCTGAGCCTGGATGGCTCACTGCATTGTCTATAGAGTAAGGACTTGCAGGTGACCTCAAAGATGTATTGCTCTGGGGAAACATTATCATGAAGGGTGTGACACTCAGAGATGTGGTAGTGAAGAGAAAGAATGAAGTAGGGGGAAATTTCAGGACACTGTTGAAAAGGAAGAGAACCTTATACTGCAACTCATAATCTATGTGCAACAGATATGAATATCTTTGAATCCAACAAAAATAGAAACACTGATAGGATATTTGAATATTCCATGTATAGTGCAAAACAAGTCAAATGGATTAAAATATAAATGAGGTTATAGCGAAACTAAACAATAAAATCAATAAGGTAAATATTTTGGAAATATATGTAATATAACATTACTTCTTGATAATAGAGAATGTACCTTCTTATCACCTGTGTGCAGAGTATTCACAATTGATCACATGGTAAATTACCCAGAAGACTCCATGAGTTATAAAACATAATATTTAAGCCAACATTCTCTGATTTTAAGAAAATAAAACTAAAAATTAAAAAAAAGATTAAAATCATTCCACTTGAAAAATTGAGAAACATCTTTACTTTTAAGTGAAAAGGAAATAAAAATAGAAATTAGAGTAGTTTGAAAAGTAGTGAGTCCCTGTGATATATTTAAAGCAGCAATAAAAATATTCATAGTCTTAGATACCTATATCAATACAAATTAAAAATGAAAATATATTAATTCAATTTCCAACTCCAAAATCTAATGAAAGAAAAACAAAGTAAACAAAAAAGTACAAGAAAAGAATCAAAGGAGATAAAAACAGAAATTAATATGGTAGAATATGTTGTTGTTGTTGTTAGGTACCATCGAGTCAGTGTCCAACTCATAGCAATCCTATGTACAAGAGGTGAAACACTATTGTTGATGATTCTCTGCTATTCATAGGGTTTTCAATGGCTGATTGTTTTTTGAGAGTGGGCTGCTGGGTCCTTTTCCCAAGCCTACAGCACCTGGGGTTCCCAAGAAGTCTCCCATCCAAGTACTAACCAGGTCTGACCTTGCTTAGCTTCAGAGATCTGACGGGATTGGATGCCACAGTGGTGTGGCTGTAGGCACTATTGTTGTTGTTGTTGTTGTTAGGTGCTGTTGAGTCGGTATCCGACTCATAGCGACCCTCATAGGGTTTTCAATAGCTGAGTGCTTCAGGATTGTCTTGGGAGTGGATTGCCAGGTCCTTCTCCCATTTTTGCGGTGCTGGGAATCGAACTCGGGGCCTTAGAGACTGCAGCGCAGGGCTCTACCCACTGAGCTAAATCCCAGCCCAGGCACTATTGTAGAATATAGTAAAGCAGTAAATCAATCTGATGAGCTAGAGTCCTATTTTAAACACACACACACACACACACACACGCGCGCGCGCACACACACACATGCTACTATTTAATTGAGAAATTTGAGAGAAAGCACAAATATACAAATAAGTGAGGCCCAAGTAACTTGATTTAGAGCAAATACTTTTAAAATTATAAGAAATTATTTGCATAGCTCCATGCAAATAATTGGAAAAATCTAGATGAAATGTATAGTTTCCAAGTAAAATAGGGCTTACCAAAATTAACCTACTGAGATATTTTTATTTTTTATTATTTTATTTTATTTTTTTATACTTGGAGATTGAACCTAGGGCCTTACATATACTTTCTAAGTGCTCTACCACTGAATTGCACTCTCAGCCCATTTTTTATTTTTTATTTTGAGTCAGGATCTTGCTAAGTTACACAGGCTGCCTCCAGCCTCAAATTTGTGATGCTCTTGCCTCTGTCTCCTGAGTCACTGGGATTACAGGCATGTGCCACAGTGCCTAGCTAAAGAGAGATTTTTAAAAGTGAGAAGTTAGCAGGAAACTACTCTACAAAAAAGTCCTATGCCCAAATACCTCATAGTTTTTCCAAGCTCTTAGCAATTAGTTCATTGCGACAAAAAGGTCCTAAGGTATAAAAAGTAAACACTGAAATTATTTTTATGAAACAAGTATAACATTGATCCATAGATCTGATATTAACAGGGGAAAAAAAAAGAACATTACAAACCAACATCACTTTTAAACATTGATAGAAAAGTCCTAAACAAAATATTATCAAATAGAAAATTAACCCAAAATACTATATCATGACTGCTATTTGTATGAGAAATGTAAATTTTGATAAGAAATCTCTTAATTTTAATAAGTCTCACCTTTTAAATAAACTATTTGAATAAGTGGCCTGCAGCCGTAGCCCTGTGGCATCCGATCCCGTCAGATCTCGGAAGCTAAGCAGGGTCGGGCCTGGTTAGTACCTGGATGGGAGACCACCAGGGAACACCAGAAGCTGCAGGCTTGGGAGAAGGACCTGGCAACCCCCTCCCAAAAATCAATCTGCCATTGAAAACCCTATGAACAGCAGAGAAGCACTGACAATAGTGTTTCCCCTGTTGTACAGAGGGTTGCTATGAGTTGGATACCAACTCGACGGCACCTAACAACAACAATTTGAATGAGTGTAAGGGGGGAAAGTATTTGATTATTTTTCTTTGTATATGCTCATAGAGACTGAAAAATATCCGATATCAAAACATAATTGAAAAAAATAACTTGAAAGCTGGAGATGTAGCTTAGTGGTCATGCACTTGCTTAGCATAAAAAGCCCTGGCTTCAACTGCCAGCACAGCAACTACAAAACAAAACAAAGTGCCAAATCAAACCAAACACTTTGAGAATACAAGAATAACTGGCTACCTGATTAAAAAAAAAAAAACAAAACTATGCTTCAATGGTAAAGGCCACATCTCATTGAACAGAAAGGCAGGAGAAGAGTTTATACTAACATCAGGAATAAGGCAGTATGTCAACTATATCCACTACATTTAATCTTATTCTAGAGTTACTAGCCATTGTAATTAGACAAAAGAAAAAAATTAGAAGCTTTAAAATTGGTAATGAAGAAGTGAAACAGTATTTAGAGATGAAATCTGCTGAAAAGCCCTAAACAATCAGTGATGAAACTTAAACAATATGCTGTCGTAATTCATCACTTTAGCAGGGAAAAAAATTAACATGCAAAAATGTTAAAAATAATATCCAGTTAGAAAATACTAATATAATGGAAAAAGAGAAACCTTTTATAATTGATACCAACAACAATAAAAATACAATTAAAATGCTGAAGTATGAACTCAACAAAATAATGTGAAAAACATGAATTATAAAACACAACTAAAAAATAAAAAAGTGTACTTGAACAAATGGATGCCACTAACGAGATGTCACTTTCTCCCAATTTATAAATTTAATATGCTCTGAATCCAATATGCTTCATGTTTAGAGCTAAAAAAATTGATGCTAAAACATTCTTACTAAAAGCAGCCTGCAAAAGTAGCATAGAAATTACTAAAAATGAAAAGTTTTGGGAGGGAAAAGAAGTGCAGGTGATAGCTCTATCAAATATTAAAATGTACTATAAAATCTTTATAATTAAGGTATGTAGCCCTTGTGCCCAAACAATCAGCTCATTGGAACACAAGCGCATATCCAGAGACAAACCCACGAGCATGTGATAATTTGCTATGGAATAAAGTAGCATCTCAAATCAGGAACAAAATGACTTTTTGATAAATGATGTTGAGGTAACTGGATAGCCATTTGGATATTCAAAAAAAGAATTTAAAAAGCACTCCTGAAACCATGCAAAATAAAAAACTCCAAGTAAGCCAGATATTTAAAAATAAAAAGAATTGTTCAACTACTACAAAAAAGCTTTGGTAAGTGTCTTTATAACATTAGGGTAAAGGTTTGAATTATAGTTCAAAATCTAGACAAAATAAAAGATTAATACATTTTACTAGATAAACATAATTAAACCATTTACATATATATGTCTATGAGCATATAAGCAGAAAGTTAAAACAAAACAACAGAAACATGTTAAAATGGCCTTTAAATCTATTAAAGGATGCTCAAGTTCATACATAAAAATACAAATTTAAATATACCAGATACCATTAAGTTTCTCACTAGGTGGATTGGAAAATTTCAAAAGATTGACAATATACTGTTGTTAAGACTCTCAGAAAACAGATGTTCTCATTCATTTAGTGGCAATTTTAATGGTAATTCAAACTGTGACCACTTATTAAAGGGGAATCTGACAATATCTAAAGAAACTACAAAATACATTTGACCCAGAAATCTTGTTTCTAGAAATTTATCCTGAGACTACTCCTTTAGTTGTTGTTTGTTGTTGTTAGGTGCTGTCGAGTCGGTATCTGACTCATAGTGACCCTATGAACCACAGGCAAAACATTATTGTCAGTGCTTCTCTACTATTCATAGGATTTTCAATGGCAGATTGATTTCTGGGAGCGGGTTGCCAGGCCCCTTTCCCAAGCCTACTGCACCTGGTGTTCCCAGGTGGTCTTTCATCCAAGTACTAACCAGGCCTGACCCTGCTTAGCTTCCAAGATCTGAGGGGATCAGATGCCACAGGGCCACAGCTGCACACCTTACACCTCTAATAAGCATCACTTTTAATTACCAATTATTATTATTGTTGTTGTTGTTAGACGCCGTCCAGTCTGTATCCGACTCATAGCAACCCTCATATGGTTTTCAATGGCTGACTGTTTCAGGATTGTCTTGGGAGTGGATTGCCAGGTCCTTCTCCCATTTTTGCGGTGCTTGGAATTGAACTCGGGACCTCAGAGACTGCAGCGCAGCGCTCTACCAACTGAGCTAAGTCCCAGCCCTATCAATTATTAGTAATTGCTAAATTACCCAAGCAAGGAAGATTAAATAAACTATAGTACATAATATAATGGAGTACTATGTAATTGTAAAAAAACAATAAGGATGATTTCTATGAATTGATAGAAATGATTTCTAATATTTATTGCTACAGGGAGAAAAGCAAAGTGCAAAGGAGAATTCACAACATGCTACCCTTTATTTAATAATGGAGAAATTTAAAAATGCTTATTTTAATAAAAAGTAATAAAGGAAAGGATAAATCATAAAGTTATCAAATTAATTTCTTATTGGAGGAAGCTCAGGGTGGAACATATAAGAAAGAGAGTAATTTTCTCTGAGTACAGTTCTTTGCATAATTTTGATATTTGGATGATATAAATAGTCTATGTACTCAAAAAAATAAAACAAGAAAATCCTCAAATTCAATGCAAAGTAAAATAGTTTATTTGAAACAAAACAGCTACATTTAGGAGCAAAAAACCTAGTTCAAATGATTAATGGAATGATTTCACTGTATATCTTTAGTTACATAGACTTTAAAAAAACAGAAAAGAAAAAGAAAAAAGAAAAGGATGTAAACAAACACTGAACTCTTTCTATTAGAGATGTTTGTTTTGGTGGTATCTTAAGCAAAGAATCAGAATTAATATCACTAACAAAGGGCTCATTATGTCCTTCCTTTTGTAATAACTTGAAGTAAAAGCATTGCTTATGTAGTATTCTGAATGTTCAACCTGAACCCAATAAAGAAACAGTAAAAAAAACTAAGTTATGAGAATTTTTATAAAATATTAGACTGTATTTTTTTCAATGATATCAAAGACATCAAAAACCAAGAAAGTCTGATGAACTGTTCCAGATATATGATACTAAAGAGATAGTGGATTGCACGTGGTGCTGAGGAAAACATGTTATAAAAGGCGGTACTGAGACAATTAAAGTAACTGAAACAAATTATAGATTAGATAACCACATTTAGTCAGTACTAAATGTTCAGAATTTGAAAACTTGACCCAACATAACCTTTTATCATCTTTCTACCTTACTAATCTTTCCTATGAAATGGAGTTGCACACAGTTCATCTAGCAGTTATGGTGAAATTATTTTGTAAATTTCCATGTGCATAGCATCGTGAATGAGACAATTTGAAAGGTGTTTTCAAAAAATAATGTACTTTTCTGATTTTAAAAGTAAAAGATTGTCTTAGGAGGAAATATTGAAAATATAGAAAAGATATAAAAAGGAAAAGAAAAATCATTGACTATCTCATGAAAGAGAAAAGAGTTAAAATATTTTAAGGTTTGGGGAATAAAGGATCAAAATTATTAGAAAAAAAGAGAAAAGAGGATAAGAATAGATGAAAATGTTTGAAAATGTTGATTTATTAATAAAAATAAATCCACTGAATTACAAAAATAACAATTTTGCTCTTGAATTGACTACATTTTTCTTCCAGAAAGTGATATCCTTTTTGAGGAATGAAAGACAATTTGCTGATATTCAGTCTCATTATGCAGATAAATCAATAATGCATAAAACCTGAGTAGCTTGTTGGCACAGTGTGCATGACCGTATTTGTCCTAGCATTTTAAGAGAAATACTTTTAAGTTATCAACCAAAAAAATCTATACAAACAAGTGAATAATCAAATTATTCACTTATTATACTTATAATAGTAGAAGAGTGGAGAGAGGGAGAGAGAGAGGGAGAGAGAGAGAGAGAGAGAGAGAGAGAGGCTAGAATTTTCCAGACAACCAGTTAAAGCTGAAGAGGACTGTGATTGAGAAAAACACAGCATTATGTAAACATCTAAAATATTGTCTCATCCTGGAGAAAGACATCATGTTTGAGACAGTGGTGGGTCAATGAATAAAAGGACATCCCTCAATTAGATGGACTGACACAATAACTGCAACAATAGGCATAAACATAAAAAAGATCATGTGCCTGGCCCAGTGTTGGATAGTGTTTTGTTTTGTTGTACATGGGGTCGCTGTGAGTCAGACTGACTCGACAACACCTAACAAAACAACCTAAATCAGTGGATTTAAGTGTGGGACAGCTGGCTCACATTTGGTGAGTGCCTTTACTATCATACCCCTTCCTTTGTGTTCTTGTGTTTGCTTTATTTTGTTTTGTTTTACTGCCATGAGGTGAATTGAAGAGGGACAGAACTTCTCCACCTAGGGCCTGCTAAATAGTACATCTGTTGCAAATCATAGTATAGAACAGTAATGTTTGTTTTTGCTCCTGTTCATTTCAACTGGCAAGCAATTATTATTAGAATGAAAAATTAAGCCATTATCCTGTAGAAGCCTTGCTGGCTCTTTCAAATTTATGGAGTTAATACAGCAAAATTATCTTTTATAGCTGATAAAAACAGCTGTATGTATGCTGGCTACTGTCTTTAAACAGGAAGAAACACAGAATGGCAGCCATGTTGGGATGCCCTGGCCAAGATGGAGGTATTGGGGGCTTTTTCTGTCTTAGCAACACATGAAGAGATATACCATAAGTGATAGTACTCTGCTCTGAGAATGTTTCCATGTGCATAGCATCGTGAATGAGACAATTTGAAAGGTGTCTTCAAAAATAATGTACTTTTCTGATTTTAAAAGTAAAAGATATTGTCTTAGGAGGAAATATTGAAAATATAGAAAAGATATAAAAAGGAAAAGAAAAATCATTAACTATCTAATTTTTATTAATCTTCCTGTAGGAAAGAAACAAAACTTATACCTACAAGTTTTCTAAAAATAACCCTCTACACTCTTTAGCATTATTATTTACAGTTGTGCCATTTTTCTGTTATTTAGTGAATGTTTCAATTAACATTTCTGTGATAAAAATATGCATATAGCAATTACAGCTTTTCAGAAACCAATAAATTGCAACTATAGCTACTTCCTATTTATAAACCACTCTTCTAATATCTTTAGAAGCTGCTTATGTCTTGTAAAAGATTTGAATCATAAAAAACTGCAAAGCACAATAAGTACTGATGTGGTGGTTTTCATTCCAAGAGGTTTATAGTGATAAGTCATTCAGGCCCCCTCTGTAAAGATCACATTGATGGTGGTACCCGCTAGACCAGAATAGCATTGCATCCTGGGGCTGAGGAGCAGGTCTTTGGGGGAATACTTGATTGAATGAGTATATAAACACCTGGGTATCTTTTAAACCAAATTCTTAATCTTTTCTTATCACATGTAATAATACCCATAATTCCAACAAAAGTTCTATTTTAATCCCATCCTAAAGATAGGTTAAGGGTATCATAGATTTTTCTCATAATCATGTATGTGTGTATGCATACATGAGTTCATATATAAATGCATACGTATGTGCTGATTTCTATGTATGTATGTATGTATGTATGTATGTATGTATGTATGTATGTATGTATTTGCAGTGTTGGTGATCAAACCGAGGGTCTTGAACATGGTGTTTTATTTTTTTTTTTGAGGTGTATAAACATGATTTTATTTTTACGTACCTTTTCTTGCTTATAAGAAACTTGCTTAGCTTTTGGAGAGGCAATGTGTATTCATGGCAATTTTTGTCCTTTCCATTGATGTTAGAAAAGGGTAAATACATTAATGCAATTACTAAGACTAGGTCCAATGCAAACGCAACGGGCCTGCCCTTTCTTTAATAAGTAGTAGGTTTGTTTAAGTTCTTCAACATTCTTTAAGTGCAGAGCTGTGGAGAAGGAAGGAGGCCTTGTTTTTGTTTTGTTTTGTTTTGTTTTGTTTTAAGATAAACTTACTAAAAGAGAAGCAGCAAATGCACTGGAGTTATTGGCAGTGGGAAAGTGTTTTAATAACAATAATGGGAATCTGTTATTAAGATTTGCTATGTGCCATGCTCCATTCTTCACATTCCATACTCTTTACTTCATTTGATTATTTCATAGCCATTTTACAGATGAGGACCCCCAAAGACTTGAAAAATGACTTGCCCAATGTCATGCAGGTAATAATAGGTGACCAAATGAGATTGAGATCCAAGTGGCCTGCATCCAGAAACCTCATCCCTAAACACCATGTGAAGTCTCTTTCCATGTGGAGCTCACATCTTGGAGAATCCAGTTGATGTCCAAGGTCCAATGAGACAATAGACTGAGACTTCAACAGGGCCTGGAGCCATATGCTTCACCTCAAGGCCTCCCATTTCTCCTCTACCACCTCTACCTTTCTCCTGCAGATGAGGCCCTGCAGTACCAAAGGAGCTTTCTTGTGCAGGCTCTTGTTTGAATTGGAGAATATCATGCCTTAGAGTTGTAGCAGCCTTTCTTCTTTGACTGACTAGTCAAAATCAATGTTTCTTATGTTAATTTCACCACTGCGTAATTTCACTCCTCTTGAGCTTGCAAGCTTTTAGTAGGTCAGTAAATTAAAAAAAGCAATGATGACAAAGGCATTCTCTTTATCAGAACTTATTTTATGATTCCTTTTTGAAATTGTAAAGAGATTTATGGTAATCATTTTATAAGATATTCACAATATAAGATGTTAATGATGTTTTTCCTTAATTAATATCTTTATCCTGGTTATGTCACTTTTTAGATGCTTGAATTTAGGTAAATTATTTAACTTTTTAAAGCTTCAGTTTTACCACCTGTAAAAAAGGAATGATAAAAACTTCATAGAGCTGTTGTAATGATTTGTTATTGTTGTTAGGTGCCATCGAGTCGAGTCCGACTCATAGCGACCCTCATAGGGTTTGCAATGGCTGATTGTTTCGGGATTACCTTGGGAGTAATTACCATGGCCTTCTTCCATTTTGCAGTGCTGGGAATTGAACTCGGGACCTCAGAGATGGCAGAGCAGTGCTCTACCAACTGAGCTATATCCCAGCCTTGTGATGATTTAGTGAAAGGTAATATGTAACTTTCTACATAATCCATGGGACAAGACAGGTGGTAGGGAATTAGTTCTTTCTCATCAAGTCACCTTCAAATGAATACATATATAGAACATAAGCAAAATAAGGGTAAATATTAAATCTAGACATACGTTCTCAGTGATTGTGTGTTACTTTTATATACAGGGTAAACATTGGGATTGCTGACAAGAGTACTGTTTAAAATTTAAGCTGAACATTCCATCACAAAATTGATTTGACTTGAGAATTACAAAGGATGTCTCTATTCAGTCTGGGAAGACATTATTGAATAAGTAAATTTGAGGAATCATTGAAATGACCTTCTGAAATTTTTATTTGGGCTAGAAAATTCCAATTATGTTTTGCAATTTGGGTTTTAAAACTTTGATATTTAGAAATTTGACAGAATATTATCCTTAAATAAGTAATTATTTTACTATAAATGAAGCATGGTTTGAGACAACCTAACAGTTTTTTTTTTCAATGAGTACTAATTAGTATGAATGAGAACACGATGTTGCAATGAGATTATTTTTGTAAAATGAGAACAATATATTCACACTATGCATGAATAATGGAAACAAGTTTTAGTGATCTATTTTATTTTTAATAAAATTTAGGCCCAGTTAAAGTGAAAAGTGGTACTATGATATTTAACTAATATTCTGCCTTTCTGAAAGATGCTAACACTAAAAACAGTGAAACTAGCATGTAATCTAAAAAAGACATCGCTTCTGCTTTCAAACAACTAATACATATACATGTAGACATAGAAATTGCACTCCTCCATAAATTGAAAATTAAGTCAGTTCCCAAAGCAATGGGTTCAGAACTTAGATGTATATAAAAATGGATCAGAAGGAACACAAAATTTGAACACCAAGGGACATTGTACTGGATGGTTCTGTTTTCAGACAAAACTTAAGTCTCTGAATTTAGTTTGGGAACCAATCTAATTTATTTCAAAAAGGCAAAACTTTGATCATTTACTTGATTCCAGGACTTGGTGTGACCAAATTTTCTACTTGCCAACCTTATTGTTTTATTTCTTATGTATATATTTGTAAATACATATGTTTATGTATTTGCATCTGTATGTACCTGCATATGAGCTTGTGTAAGCACAGCCATTGTTTCAGTCTGTACATGCTTACTATCCGGGGTAAATAGTAATCTTTATTAATACCAAGTACCAACAAAAAGTGATTTTTAAAAGGGAGCAAATATGAAAAAAGATGTCATTTGTGGAAAATTCTTAACACAGTTCTTAAGTTTCACAGGGAAACGTGCGGCTTCATTTCCATGCAGACTGTACTAGCAGTTCCCATATTGTCAGCAGCACTTGTGTATGCTTTGGAAGTTTTGTTCAAGTTTCATAAATCTTGTCAAATATCAAGTTATTCTAAATATGGCCAAAGTAAATAATCTGCAGCCAGAAGAGTGAAAGACCGTTTGTGCCCTAATTGCAGAACAACGTGCTCCGTCAGCCAATACCACAGCTCTCCTTTCATTAATCAGGCTTTTGGTGAGTAACATCTATTGATGTTAGAAGGAGTTTTCTCTGAACAAGTTTTAGAATATAAACTAGTCTGGAATGAGGATACTTAATTGTTTAGGTGATAGTCAAAATAAGCCTCATGGGGATTTTCCTCTTTAATAATGGCAACATTGAGAAGCAAGAGGAACCTAAGAAATTTCTAAGTGGAATGTGATTCTCAGAGATCTGGGAATGCACATAAATCCTCCTGGCTCCTGTGCCCCCTGGTGAAGCATGATTCACCTTCATGTTCTGGTTTGATATTATCCCTCACCTCCCATTTTCAGCTATTAATCTCATTGTGCTTCTCTGTCTTGACAACATACTCAAAATTTAACAAAACATTACCCAGACTCTAGAAACACAGATTCTTTTTGCTCTTGTGTGAAAGTTGCTTTATCTAGACATTTCCTTTTACAAGCATGTAAAAGTGAGCTAGAATTATCACCTCCTGTTGATGGCTTTAGGGGCTCTGATGCTCTATGGTTTTGTAGAGCTTCCACCCTCACACAGGTTTGGCATTTCAATCACATTTCTTTTTTGTGACTGCAATGTAATTCCTACATTCCAGGTTGGGAGAAAGACAAAGCAATCCACTCCCCAAGTAATCTGAAACAATCAGCCACTGAGAACCCTGTGGGGTGAGTCAGACCTAACTCCTTGGCACCTAACACCGCCATATTCCAGGTAGGACACTTTTCATCAATCTCGTCCACAAAACATATCCTCATTTTGTTATTTCCTGAAGAATTTGCTTGTTCCACATGGCATGTTTTACCTTGTTAAACAAAATTCACTTCAGTGACAAGATATTGAGAGTAAACAAGACTGATATACAGAGTAGTCCTACTGTTGGCAACAAAATAAAACAAAACAAAAAATAGACTGAATATATATATATATACATATATATATATATATATATATATATATATATATATTCATTCATTCATTCAACAAATATGTACTGAGTGCTTACAAAGAGACTATTCTGCAAGGTCCCTATTCTGCAAGGTCTTATATTCCATTGGGGAATGACAGGTGGCAAACACATGTACAAATAACATAATACCATGAAGACAATAAAACAGAGTGTAATCATTAGGAAGCAGGGTTTCTTTAACATTTGATAGAATGTCTGAGGATGTCACACTCTGAGAATGTGAATTGTGAGTTGAATGATAAGAAGGACCTAGCTGTCTGAGAGGATGGGGTCACTTCAGCCAGAGAGAGAAACTAGCCTGAAGCTTGGGCCTCAGGAAGTCCTTTGGAGTATTATAGAAAGTGGTCTTAATGCCAGTGTGGCTGGGGTGTCATAAACAAACTCCCTGGGGTGGCTGACTTGACTTTTCTGTTCGTCAGGACCCCTGGCAGGGAATCTGTAGGCACATCTGTGTTCTCAAGGAGCCCACCAGCCTCTCACTCTGATTTTAGAGTGGCCAGAGCCCAGCTCAGCCAGGAATCTGAGTGTTGGATTTCTCTGATTGCATGCACTGCATCTCACCGAGGAACTTATCATGTAGAAAACTAAAATCAAAACAGATTTTTCTGAGATACAACTGTGAGTTAGAAGTAAACGACTCATTCATCTTTCATAGCAAATGACCAGTAAATGGTGGGAAGAAAGGGAGCTGATGACCTCTAGCAGCCTTTTCTTATTTTTCCCATCTGACTCATCCAATTCCTTCTCTAACTCTCTGCCTTATAATTACTTGTCTTTTGTCACAATTTGCTGCCTTCTTTCCTATTCAGTGCTGTTTTTCATTTTAAATAGTTTCTATTGGTTGAATGAATAAAATTAGCTTTTTATTATATTCTTTTGGGGTCCTCAACACTTCTATATTTTTTCCCTAACTTGGAAACACATGAAATACTACTATTGATTCAACTTTTGAATTTATAAATTGATAAACTATTATGACTTTTGTACTTATCATTGTTTTCTTTGTCCTTTCATTGGAGGCCTCCAGAATGTGAGACTCTGAACTCCATGGAGAGGGGTGAACACATTGTAATCCTGTCCTCAGAGTTCCCAAAGTATACTGGGGACAGGGATGTGGAAAATGACTCCACAATAGCGTAACGAGGCATATATGAAATCCTGTTGTTGTTGTTAGGTGCAGTTAAGTCAGATTCTCCTCATACCAACCCTACGTAAAACAGAACAAAACACTATCCAACACTGTGCCATGCACACAGTCTTTATATGTTTGAGCCCAAGGTTGCAGTCACCGTGTTTCTTCTCATTTTGAGTTGTGCCACATCAGCAAAAGGAGGTCCCAGGGGATTTACTCCATTTCTGTCATGAAGGTCAACTCTACTTTGAAGAAGCAACACTTCCTCAATCCTTTCTTGCATACTTTCCAGCCCTGGGGGCTCATTTTCTGGCACTGTGTTTGACAGTGCTTCTCTGCATTTGATAGAGTTTTCAATGGCTAATTGTTTCAGGAGCGGACTCCCAGTTCTTTCTCCCTAGTCTGCCTCAGTCTAGAAGCTCAGTCAAAACCTCTCCACCATGGATGGCCCTGCTGGTATCTGAAATACTGGTGGTATAGCTTTCAACATCACAGCAACATACAAGCCTCTATAGCATGACAAGCTATGACAAAGACTTGAAGCAGCCCAAAGTCAATTCCTCCACCTAGAGAAAGGACAAGGCAAGTTAGGGAGATGGTAGAGAGAGTAGCTAGAATTAAGTGTGCAGTCTTCAGCTTCAACACCTTTCCAGTCTGGGCTCACTACCAGATCAGATCTAATCTCACCATGGAGGATTCTGGGAAGCCGACTCTGTGTCCTCAGATATTTACCTTGAATCCTCATTAGTCACATAACTGCTGCTCCAGCCTTTTGGAATGAGCTATGGTGGTAGTTATTCAATTATTGTTTTCAACACAACCAGTAACAATACTCTATAATGCCATAGTCCTTCAACATGAAGCCTGGCTCTGGTTGATGACGCACTTAGCTGTTGCAAGTTTTATTATCTTTGTTTTCTGACTAAACAGTCAAGGACATGTGAAGAAAGATTCCTCAAGAATTAGTTGATGTTTAAGATGGGCAACAGAAACATAGATGCTGGGAAATGAAAAGGCAGTTAAAGACAAAATTTCTACAGGCCCAATGTGGAAAAAGAGCCAGGAACTTATTTAAATCCTTCTCACTTAATACCTGTTTTCACTTGAGAATTCACTTGAAGAATGAAAGAAAGCTTCATCTAGTTATTGCAGAACATATTCATATTCTAAATATCCTAGTGTTGATACACTTGGGTCAATGGGATAAAAACATCAATGCATTTATGTCTGTAGACAAACCCCCTTCTCTCAACCCCCCAAGAGAAGCATTTTAAAACTTTTCCCCCACAACACTGCTTCATCTAGTTATTGCAGAACATATTCATATTCTAAATATCCTAGTGTTGATACACTTGGGTCAATGGGATAAAAACATTAATGCATTTATGTCTGTAGACAAACCCCCTTCTCTCAACCCCCCAAGAGAAGCATTTTAAAACTTTTCCCCCACAACACTGCATCACCTTCAATATACTATTTACTAGTGTTGGTAGTGAGTAACAAAATTTGTTCTTATGTGTAAGAATAGCCATAAAAAGTCAACAACATCACAGAGCACTCGTAGAAAAACAGTAAAAAATATATTTTTGTTATAGATGTCTTTTTACCCAAAGATTCTAGTTATAAGAGTATAGCCTTCAGCAAGAGGGGAGGTGAGAGTATGTGGAATAGAGTTAATTTCAAAAATATTTACAGGAACACTGTTAGGAATAGGAAACACACAAAAATCTAATATCCAATAAAGGATAATTTGTTAATAAATTTTCTTACCTTCACATAATGGAAAACTAGCAACAATTATGGTAATTTACCATGGAAAGATATTCACAATATATTTTCAAGACAAGATAAACAGATTGAAAAAATATGTATAGATTGATCCATATGAAAGTGTTGTTTTTGTAGATTAGAAATGGTTTAATACCAGCAACATATTATCAAACTAATCTTCTATTTTTGTAAAGAAAAAAATAAAACAACTCAGTGACTATAACTGCACAAAGACTCTGAAAATATATTTGCCAGTTTGTGATGGCTGTCTTTAAGGAAATAGGCTTAAGAAGTTTATCTGTAGTGATAGTTATTATTATCATGATTATTGCAATTTTCTTTTACTCTCCCATACTTGTAGACTTAGGAAAAATACAGTCTTGTATAATAAGGAAAAGATATTTTATTCTGCAAAAAGAAAAACAGAATTTGATGCCAAAAATTTGTGTAAGTGTTCTTTTCTTGCAATAATGAAAGCTATTGTCCTTTATTCAGCATTCATTTTTCTTCTTTTTGCTTTAGGAAAAATACATCTTCCTCACCCTAGAGTAGACTTTCATAGCCATTAGAATGTGAGGAAAGAAGGAAAAAGCACCTGATCTGACACCCAATTAACTGGCTGAGCATTTGACTAACCAGAATGGTCTCCGCTCCCAAGGAAAAGATGCTTATATGGAAAGTTTGGCTAACTCTCCACTCTCCTCTCTGTCTCCCTTCCCCCCCGCCCCCACATTTACACGTATCCATAGGCATCAATCCGGTTCATATACTGAGTAATTTTTAGATAGGTGCTAGATGCTATTGTGCACAAAGGTGTTGGACACATATTAGGAATAACAACTGGAGGAAAAATGATGGTCTATATTACAAGTTATTGTAAAAGTGGGCTCAATGCCCTTGTGCTATGACTCTTCTTGCTCTCATCTTCTTTTCTTCAGGTTAGATGAATACTTTGGGGCATACATATCTTTGCAGAATCTCTTTCTTGCTCTATTCACACCCTCTCCAGTTGTAGAAATCCAGACTCCAATTCACTCAACACTTTCAGTACCTACCTAAGACCATTCACTCTTGTCACAAGCTATAGAAACCAATATAAATTTAGGTCAATCTCTTATTGTGTTTACACTTACTGTTATCATCTCTGACAAATGTAAAATGAAGATCACAACTATGGCCTGGAGAAAGTGAGAGATTTTCAATCAGAAAATAAAAGTTAGATTAGCTTCACTTGACTGTTCTTCCAAACAAAACAATGAAATTGTATTAGAGAAAACTTTTCCTAAAAAAAATGCACTGAAATTTTTTTTTACTGGTAATTTAGCTGGCAATGATCTTTTTAGCTCATGGACTGATTGTTAGAGCCTTGTATACATTAGTCAGCAGAATTATTTTCACTGATCCACAAAAAATTCTTTCCTATCTAACATTTCACAATTAGAACTGTCTTTAGGGAAGATATACTCACATTGTATCTTTTTGTTTTCCCCAAATCCCAACCTGAATCTGTTTTTCCTGTTCCAGTGCCTCTTAAGCTTTCGGGTGCATTATAATCACCTGTAAGGTCTGTTGAACATGCAGATTAAGAACCTTCATGTCCTGCGATTTTGATCTAGTAGGTGTGGGATGGCTGGGCTGGAATTTAGCTCAGTTGGTAGAGCACCGCTCTGCAGTTTCTGAGTTCCCAAATTCGATCCCCAGCACCGCAAAAATGGGAGAAGGACGTGGCAACCTACTCCCAAGGCAATCCTGAAACAATCTGCCATTGAAAACCCTATGAGGGTCGTTATGAGTCGGACACGACTCGACGGCACCTAACAACAACAATAGGTGTGGGATGAGATTGAAGAACCTGAGTTCCTACCAGACACCCCGGAGATGTTGATGCATTGTCCAACTGAGAAAAGAATGCCTACAGTCCTTCTGCTACCAAAGAGTCAGATGAGGTTTTTCTTCCAGTTTTCACTCTTCTTCCACCAAATGCCCAGCCTTTCTGGATTCTTTAGAAATCCAGATGTCTCTCCACATCCCCAGAATTGAACTCTTTACCATTTTATTATGAAGGGCAATCTCATGATCATTTTTAGTTATCTGAGGGTTTGGGGGAGGGGGAGCACTTAAGTTACTATTCCAAGAACATTAAATGTCAAATATCTTCTCAAGAGAATATTCCAGCTCCTTACATGAGGTTAAAGATGAGGTTAAAATCTCAGTGAATCAATAGGTTAACAAATGTTCTGATTCAATGAGCACTTTGTATATTTAGATATTTCAACCTTAATGCTAATTTCAGTGAGGCCCACCAAGAGCTGTGGCTAGATCTAGGTGTTAAATACAAAGAATACTTTCGTGGTTTTCGTTTATGTAAGTTCCTATCCACATTTACTCCAAGAGATAAAATGATCATATCAGATATCTAATCCTTTTTAAAAGATTTTTATGCATTTCAGGACATAATAGCTTTTCAATTTTTCCCCCTCAAGCTATACTTGATGAAGAATTTTGTTCTGTCAATAAAAATGTAGAAAATGAAGACTACCTGCTTCCATGTTTGTGTCAAAGAATCTTCTTTTTGCTAAGGTTCAGCTACAAACTTCCCTGTTCCCCAGGATTCAGCTGTTATATACAGTGTCAAAACACAAAACATCTGGAGGGATGATATGAACAGTTCATCGTTCCTTATTTATGTTTGAAGTCTGAAGGAATGTTTATGGAATGAAGAATTTGTTTAAGGGAATGTCTGAACATTATGAATCTCTTGTCACACTCTATCTGTATTCACTATTGATGTAGTGAATGAAAATCTCTATACATAGACTCATATGCATGAACATCCAAAGAAAGAATATAACCATATATCTTGATAATCACATATACGTGTACATATCAAAAGAAATTACTCCTTTTCTGTATGTACTTAGGGAAATTGTAAGACAAATTAAGGTGCCTATATTCATTTTAGTAAACTCCAAGGGCAGATTGGTAGGATGGAATATGCATGTGACATGAAAGTAATATCTATCACAAAATCATGGCTAGTATGAGTCTTTTTTTTTTCATCAGAATGTGCAACATGAAATTAAAGTCACTAAGGAGGCTAAGGCAGGAGGATTGCAAGTTCAAGCCTAGAGGAAGAATGAGAAACTTAGGAAGACACTGCCTCAAAAATAAAAAATAAAAAAGGGACTGATGATGCAGCTTAGTGGTAGACACTTGGCTAGCACGTGTGAGATCCTGGATTTAACCCTCCAGTACCTGGAGAAAAAAAGAAAAAGAAATTAAAGTTATATAAATGAGATTTTTTGTTGTTGCTATTGCTATTGTTACTGTTAGTAGGTGAGGCTGGCCTTGAACTTGTGATCCTCCTGCCTCAGTTGCCCAAGTGCCTGAGATCACAGCAGGGCAGCACCATGACCGGCTGAGTATCTTCTTTTCAAAAGAACAATATTGCCATAAATCTGCTACCCAGGATGTCTCTGAAAGACTGTTCACTATCTTCCACTTTAAAATTATAATTTCAAGAAAAGCTATGTGCAGATAAATTGAGGATAGATATGAATGATAATATAAAGATTTATTCTAATGTTACTGTAAAATGGTGGGCAAACCCCTCAACCTGATTATTTGTTTGACCTTTCTCCATCTAACTCATCAAAGGTTATTAAAAGTTGTCTGCCAACCATATTTTTAGCCCTTGACTAATTCACAATATTTCACAATATTTATTCAGAGAAATAAAATAATGTTCTGACTGTATCTTGATTAAAGTTTGGAACACCAGGGGCCTCAGTCTTCTTTGTGTTTGGTTTCCCATGGTCTTGGAGGCACATGACCTATGGAAAACTTCTATAGGACCTGGAAATTTATAATATATTTGGCTGACTTGGGGCCACTGAAGTGCCTTCTTGGGTGGTGCAAAAGTTGTCAGTAAAGTACAAAATCCTCATCTCGCAAAGGTATTTAGCAGTATCAATAGATAATTTCTTATGAATTATATCAAACTTATTTGTATTTCTTACACCTGATTAGTCTGCAACTGTACCACTGTGGCATCGGATCCTGTCAGATCTCAGAAGCTAAGCAGGGTCGGGCTTGATTAGTACCCGGGTGGGAGACCGCCTGGGAATACCAGGTACTGTAGGCTTGGGAGAAGGACCCAGTAACCCACTCTCAAAAAACAATTAGCCATTTAAAACCCTATGAATAGCAGAGAAGCACTAACAATACTGTTTCTCCTGTTGTACTTAGGGTCACTATGAGTCGGACACTGACCCGTCGGCACCTAACAATAATAAGAAGACAGAAAGAAGAATGGAGGGAACTATCAAAGGGGAGTGAAGATTGTGGAAGGTGGGATGAGGAGAAGAATCAATGTAGAGGGATAAATGAGGAGAGGATAATTTCAATGTAAATGACACAACTTCATGAGTACATTAGAAAAATTGTTGTTGTTAGGTGCCGTCGAGTCGGTATCCGACTCATAGCGACCCTCTGTTCAACAGGCGAAACACTACTGTCAGTGCTTCTCTGCTGTTCATAGGGTTTTCAATGGCAGATTGATTTTTTTGGGGAGGGGGTTGCCAGGTCCTTCTCCCAAGCCTACAGCTTCTGGTGTTCCCAGGCGGTCTCCCATCCAGGTACTAACCAGGCCCGACCCTGCTTAGCTTCCGAGATCTGATGGGATCGGATGCCACAGGGCTACCGCTGCAGGCTTATTAGAAAAATAGAGGAATGTAACCCAAATATGCATTTGAGTTTTACTGCATATTAGCCATAAACCTCCATTACCTTTGTTAATTGATGAAAGTGTAACTGAAGGTGATGTATTAGTTGCATAATTGAAAAAGCTAATGCTTTATTACTCTGTACCACACCAACATTTACCAATAAAGGGAGAAAAAATTAAAACATTGAAATAGTTCTAAGATTGAAGCTCTTAAAACCTTGAGTTGTAAAAATCAAACTAATTAAAGTCACTACTTCTACTCCTTCATAGGTATTTACTTTAGTATCTCATATGACACTGAAAGCTCTAGTAACCAACTTTTTAAAAAGATATTATCTTGAGACAGGGTCTCGATAAGTTACTAAGGCTGCCTCTTGACCTCCAACTTGCCATCTTTCCACCTCCACTGAGATTACAATTGTGAGACACTATGCTAGGCTTAATCACCAACTTCTTTTATGATTTCTATTTATGTGTTCTTGTTTGTCTGTTTAGCTGTAAATTAACATAAATACATTCATTTGTGTGTATGCATATGTACATACACTTGTGTGAGTTGAAAAATTCATTACTTTCTTTGATAAATGTTAGTTTATATCAATTTAATTGAAATAAAATTAGATAAATTCCTATTTCAGTTTTCCTTTTAGAGTTTTAGTTTTAAGACTAATTACTAAATATATTTATGGATTAACTTATTCCAGGTTTATATGTTTTATTTTGTTTAGTGACCTTTGCTACCTGAGTAGTGAGAACACTAAAGACTTTCACTTTATCCTTATAAATAATTGGTAGGAAAAATTGGAACTATGCTTAATAAAAATAATTCCATTTTAGAAATATGACTTTGTTCAAAAAAGTCAAGTTAGGGTAACAATTTGATATGGCATTGTATTTATTAATACTTGTAAGCAGCAAATTTTGTCTTGAAAACTAACGTGAAAGTACTTTTACAAATTTTTACCCTTATTCACCTAAGTGGGCTTCAATATTATTAGATATACAGCATTATTATAAACATATTTATACCCCAAAATAATAGTGAATTTAAAATTAAGCCTTGAAAATATGTGTGAATAAGAAGTAAATCCGTCATTATTTTATAGTACCGCATATTGTTTCATGTACTTTGTTACACTCAGCTTTGACTAAAGCAATGTCTGTTGAATTGTTCCAACTAAGGCTAGAAAGATCAATTCATGATCTTATAGAACACACCAAGCTTTTAATAGATGATATAATATATTAAAAACATGAAAAAATCATTGTATAATAGGAATTCTGCTTCCAATAATGGTAGGCTAGTTACAAAACTCATGTAAAGCAATAGAAATACTGGGAAAAGATACTTTAAAAAACTTAACTGAAGGTGTTAGAGTGATATCAAGGCAGGATGACCTTGCTAATGGTGAAGAGAAGGTTGATCTATCATTTTTTTGTGTGGTCAAGAAGGGACTGTAATGGAGACTAGACTTATCTATCTACTCATAACAATTAAAAAAAGGAAAAATATATTGTACAATGATTTCAAGACATTAGATTTCAGGCAAAAAACAGCAACAACAACAATAATAATAAAAAAACCAGTAATCTCTAAGTGATAAGAAGCAATTAAGGTGAGTCCAAACAATTGCCCACCTTACTGCCTTGTGGGAGTTCCCAGACTGTGGTGCAGGAAAGAAAAGCTGAAGCAAAGCCTGGTGAAGATTAGAGTTGAAGAGATAAAGCTGATAATCCAGGGAAACCAACTAGGGTTCACAGAAAAAAATACTAAAGAGGAGAAATCTGCAAAGAGAACCCCTCAAAGCTACAAAGGATCTTCATCAAATATTCAACTGAGGAGTTATTCATACACATGTATGAGGAAGCTACCAAAGGCTGAGAAAAAAACATCTGGAAAAGGTAAAGAAACCCATGGCCAAGGATCAGACAGAGCCAAGATTAGTACCTCTTCTCACTAGCAAGACTGAAAAAAACTCATGGGTCATTTAGAAGACTCCTTAGAAAGATCTTATCTCCTAGGTGAGGAATAATTAGCTCCACAAAGAGCACTGTTGTGTTTCTGTCTAACAAATCTTAGAATGTTGTTGTTGTTAGGAGCCCTTGAGTCGAGTCCTACACATAGTGACCCTATGTACAACAGAATGGAACACTCCCTGATTCTGTGCCAAGTACACATTCTATTTATGTTTAAGCCCATTGTTGCAGCCTCCATGTCAATCCATCTACTTGAAGGTCTTTCTCTTTTTTTTAATTGGCCTGCCATTCTCCCAAACATGATGTCATTCTCCAGGGATTGGTTCCTCCTGACAACATGTCCAAAATACATCAGATGCAGTCTAGCTATCCTTGCTTCCAAGGAGCACTCTGGTTGCACTTACTCTAGGACAAATCTGTTGATTCTTTTGGCAATTCATGGTATATTCAATGTTCATTTCCAGCACCATAATTCAAAAGCATCAATTCTTCTCCTGTATCTCTTATTCAATGTCCAGCTTTCACAATCACATGATGTGACTGAAAATACCATAGCATGACTTAGGTATACCTTCAGCTTCAATGTGACACTTTCACTTTTGAATACTTTAAAGAGGTCTTTTGCAACAGTTTTCCCCAGTGCAACACATCTTTTGATTTTTTGACTGCCATTTCTGTGGGTGTCAATTGTAGAACCAAGTGGAGCAAAACCTTGGACAACCACAATCTTTATTTATGGTGAAGTTGTGTACTGATCCAGTTGTAAGAATTTTTGTTTCATTGATGTTGAGGCACAGTCGACACTAAAGGCTCTGTTCTTTAATCTTCATCAGTAACTATTTCAAATTCTCTTCATTTTCAGCAAGCAGAGTTGTGTCATCTGTGTATAGCAAGTTTTAATGAGTTTTGCTCTGATTGTGATGCTGCATTCTTCTTCATAAAGTCCACCTTCTCAGATTATTTGCTCAGCATAGAGTTTGAAGAGGTACAGTGACAGGATATAACCCTGAAGCACACCGTTTTTGACTTTAAAAAAACCTTGTTTTTTTTCAAACAACTGCCTCCTGGTCCATGTACAGATTCCACATGAGTACAATTAAGTGCTCTTGTGGTCATATTCTTCACAATGTTATTCATAATTTGTTATGATCTACACAGTCAAATATCTTTGCATAGCCAACAAAACACTGACATCTTTCACATATTCTTTGCTTTTGGCTAATATCCATCTGACATCAGCAATGATGTCCCTGATTCCATGGTCTCTTCTGAATCTGCCTTAATTTTCTGGCAGTTCCCTGTCTATATACTTCTGCAGTTGCTTTCACTTGTGAGTTATATTAATGATATCATTTTGATAATTTTCACATTCAATTGGATCTTCTTTCCACTGGGGCATCTGATCCTGTCACATCTTGGAGGCTAATCAGGATTGGGTTGAGCCTGGTTAGTACTTGGATGGGAGAGCACCTGGGAATACGAGGTGCTGTACGTAGGCTTGGGAGAAGGACATGGCAGCCCACTCCCCAAAAAACCAGCCATTGAAATCCTTATGAACAGCAGAAAAGCACTGACACTAGTGCCAGGCATTGCACAGTATCGAGGAATGTTTCTTCTGTTGTACATAGGGTTGCTATGGTTTGAACCTGATTCAAAGGCACCTAACAATAACAACAATGTCCTAAAGAACCCTCCATTTTATCCTTTTATGGGCTGGAGTTTAGCTCAGTTGGTAGAATACTGGTCTGTGGTCTGTGAGGTCCTGGGTTCAACCCTCAGCACTGCAAAAATGGGAAAAAGCATGTGGCATCCCACTCTTGAAACAATACTGAAAAAATTAGCCAACAAAAATCCTATGAAGGTCACTGTGAGTTGAACACAACTCAATGGCACCTAACAAGAAATCTTAGCTATAAATACTGAAATGATCAAACGGTTTCTAAGTAACTTAATTGTGGCCCAGAATGAAGCTCAAGAATATTTATAAATGTCCAAAAATATTCAACATACAACAGAGTGACATTTACAATGGCTGGTATCAAAAAGAAAAAAAAAGAAAAAAGAAAGGACCGGAAAACAAAAGAAAATAATTACCAGGTATGGAAAGAAGCAGAAAAATATAACTTGATAAATGCCTGAATTGGAACAGAAGAAAAGTCTGAAAAAGTGACTTCAGCTTCCACCTTAATAAAGTAGAAAAGAAGATCATGTTCATCTCAAAGTAAGCAGAAAATTGTTGTTGTTAGGTACTGTCAAGTTGTGTCCAACTCATAGTGACCCGCTTAGGGTTTTCAGTGGCTGATTGTTTCAGGATTGCCTTGGGAATGGATTGCCACATCCTTTTCCCATTTTTTGCGGTGCTGGGAATCAAACTCAGGACCTCAGAGACTGCAGAGCAGCACTCTACCAACTGAGCTAAATCCCAGCCCAAGCAGAAAATTGTTGTTGTTGTTGTTGTTAGGTGCCGTCGAGTCGGTATCCAACTCATAGTGACCCTCTGTACCACAGGGGAAACACTACTGTCAGTGCTTCTCTGTTGTTCATCGGGTTTTCAATGGCAGATTGATTTTTGGGAGGGGGTTGCCAGGTCCTTCTCCCAAGCCTACAGCTTCTGGTGTTCCCAGGCGGTCTCCCATCCAGGTACTAACCAGGCCCGACCCTGCTTAGCTTCCGAGATCTGAGGGGATCAGATGCCACAGGGCTACAGCTGCAGGCTAAGCAGAAAATAGTAACAGGAAATAATAAAGGTCAGAGCAGAAGTCATTGAAATAGAAAGCAGTGAAAATAGTTGGGAAAAATCAATGAAGTACAAAACTTGTTCTTTGAGAACATCAATAAAATCGATAAATCTCTAGCCAGACTTATCAGGAAAAGGAGAGAAATTATAAATTGACAATATCTAGAATGAGAAAGGTTACATCACTACAGATTCTACTAGTATTGAAAGGGTAATTAGGACATGTTTTGAATAACTTTATGCCCATAAAATTGACAATATATGTGAAATTGTAAAATCATTTTATTTCACAATCGAAGTATATCTAAAAAGAAATAAATTGTCTTATTAGCCTATATTATTAATGAAATTGAATCTTTAATTTAAAAATTCCCACCAAGAGATTTCTGATTCCAGATAGCTTCATTTGTGACTTCTACCAATTCATATTTTAGGAAGATACGTTACCAATATTTGAGGGTAATGTCTGATGCCAAAGCGTTATAAGTTCTTCCATAAAGTTGAAAAAAATGAAGTATTTTCAACTTCTTTTATGATGTTAGCCTTACCCTGATATCACAATTGTAAAACACACAATAAGAAAAAAATACCACTGATGAACATCTATGTAAATATTCTAAACAAAATAATAGCAAATTAACCCCCCAAATACATAAAAGTTTTAATACATTATGACCAATTGTGGGTTATCCTGAAAATAAAGGACTGGTTGTACATTCAAATACAATTGATATAATTTACCATATCAAGAAACTAAAAAGAGGGTATATAATTATCTCAGTAGGCAAAAACAAATCTTTTGATAAAATCCAACATCTTTTCCTAATAAAAACTCTCAGAAAAATAAAAAACAAAACTTTGTTAACACAACATGATATCTCTTAAGAGACTACAGAAAATACCATTATTTCAAATAACAAAAGATTGAATCCTTTTGCCCAAAGGTTAATAACAAAAGATATATTACCATGATCATCACAGTTATTCAATATTGCAACTAAGTCTTTGGCTTGGGTCTTCATAATTTAAAGGTTTTTTGAAAAGCATCCATTTTTAAATTTGACATGCAATTTTTCCCAACTCAATGTCATAATTCTCTTATTTTCCTAAAAGCCTTATAGTTTTAAGTTCTTTATATTTACAAGTATAGATCTATAATTCATTTTAAGTTTATTTGGTTACAGTGAGGACTGAGATTAAATTTATTTAATCTAAAATTATTTAATCTATTAATTTAATCTATTTAATCTATTAATTTAATCTATTAATCTATTAATTATTATTTAATCTATTAATTTAATCTAAAATTATTTGATTTAAAATATATATACAATTATTTTATCATATTTTGCTAAAAAGACTATCATGTTTTCTACTCTCATTTCTCTACTTCACACCTTTCTCAGTGTGTATGTGGCTTTGTTTCTAAATTCTATGGCATTTAGAGCTTGCAGCCGTATCACTGTGGCATCCGATTCTATGGATTTGGAAGCTAAGCAGGGTCAGGCCTGATTAGTATTTGGATGAGAGACCACCTGGGAATGCCAGGTGCTGTAGCCTTGAGGAAAGTACTCAGACATCCACTCCTCTAAAAAACAATCAGATACTGAAAACCCTATGAATAGCAGAGAAGCACTAACAATACTGTTTTACATAGGGTTGCTATCAATTGGACACTGACTCAACAGTACCTAACAACAAGAACATAGCATTCAGCCTCTCTGTCTATTTTATTGTACACTTATTGTCCACACTTATTGCAATGTAACTATGAGTCTATGAAATAAGACTGTTTCTTCTTTTTCAATATTTCTTTGACTATTCGATGACTTTTGTATTTCCACATTAATTTCAGGATGCACTTATTACTTTTTCAAGACTTTCTGTGGTTTTGAGTGGGATTGCATTATAGACATGGAATTGGAAAGAATTGACATCATAACAATGTTAAGTCTCCCTAACCATAACTATGCATTTATTTAGGTTGTTTTAATTTCCTCAGCAATGTTGTATGGTTTTTAACATTCAAGTCTTTCACAGCTTTTGTCAGATCTATGCTCAAGTATTTCATTTCTCTATTTTAAGTGGTATAATTTTAAATTTCATTTTCTGATTGCTTGGTGCCAGTACATTGAAATACAATTAATTTTTGTTCATTGATTTTGTATTGTGAAATATAGCTAACATCACTTTTTGTTGTTTAGGCTTTTTATAGATTTTATTAAATTCTCTCCATTAATATTGTCTGAAAATAAAATTTTACTTCTCCTTGTGAAATAAGGATGTAACTTATTTATTGTTTCTACACTGTGTAGAGCCTATAATACAACACTAAAGTTAAGTGATGAGAGTCAATATCATCACCTTGTTCCTATCCTTGGAGGAAAAACCTTCAGTTTTTTATCATTCCATATGATGTTATCTATAGGTTTGTCATAGATGTCTTTATCAGGTTGAAGAAATTCTCTTCTGTTTCTATTTTTTGAGAGTTTTTATCATGAAACTTTTGTTAAATGCCCTTCCTGTATGTTATGACAAAATATAATATTTTTCTTTTTTAGTATATTGTCTAATCTGATGAATTGTAGTAATTGATTTGAATAATAAACCAACCTTGCATTCATGAGATAAACTGTATTTGATCATGTTTGGTAGTTTCTTAGAAAGTTAAACAAATACCATATAACCTAGTCACTTCATTTTTATGTATTTACCCAACTGAAATAAATGCATATGTCTATAAAAATCATACTTTCAATAATAGGTTCCTATCTAGAATATATAAAGAACTCAAAATTCAACTACAAGGAAATAAGTACTACTAAAACAACGAGTAAAAGACTTGAGTAGACACTTTATTGAAGAAGT
>VMDO01008889.1:0-80770 GCA_007922755.1 Pedetes capensis
CAGAGGCAGGGTGGGGAGGGGCCCCCCAGCAGGCCTGGGACGTGGGGGTGCAGTGGGCCGAGGGAGGCACTCAGGGAGAAGCTGCGAGTCAGCTGGGGCTGGCAGAAGGGCGTCAGCAGAGGCTGGCGGCCGGGGCTGCGCAGCACCTCAGGAGCAGCCTGACCTCTGTGAGCCCGGCTCTGTGGTCCAGAAGACCAGCCCTGGCCAGGAATGGACGGGGAGGTTGGGTCAGGGTAGGGGCCATGGGGTATGGAGAAAGTCACCGAGTCAGGGGGGAAGGCACGGGGGCCCCTGTTTTCCCGCAGTCTGGGAGAGGACTGCATCTGGGGAGGTGATGGGCACAAGAGTCTCTGGTTTCCTAGAGAGGCCAGGCCAGGAAGGCCACCAGGTGCCCGGCTGCTGGAGGATGGAGCCCAGGGCTGGGTCTGTGGAGGTCTGGGCAGCTGGCTAGAAGGAAATGGTGCTGTAGGCTTGGGAGAAGGACCAGGCAACCCCCTCCCAAAAATCAATCCACCATTGAAAACCCTATGAGCAGCAGAGAAGCACTGACAATAGTGTTTCCCCTGTTGTACAGAGGGTTGCTATGAGTCGGATACCGACTCCACGCCACCTAACAACAATGTGTGTGAAACCCTGACTCAGCGGGCACGATTTGCTCTGGATACCTGCCGTGATTACCCTAGGGAGTCAGACGTGGGACCCCGATGGCTGATTTGTGCAGCTTTTGGACCCCAACAACGGGGGCGTGGGTAGGGGCAGCCTGAGAGGGGCCTCCACACCCCGTGCGTCCAGGGATGGATGGCGCCTCCAGTCCCTTGTAGCATAAGTGGTGGTGTGGATGGCGTTCCTGGGGGCTACCCCTGGAGGCTCCGCCGGCCCATCCGCAGGGAGGGGAACAGGAGACAGCGGTGGAGGCGCAACGCGGGGAGCAGGGCGCGGGCCAGGAGCCGGGAGGCAGCGAGACTGCGTGGGTGGACCTGCCAGGTGCCCACTGTTAACCCTGCGGAGCGGGACGGGGGCGGGGCGCCCAACTTCCTCCTCCTGCCCGAGCCCTGGGGTCCGTCTTTGTTCAAATCGCCCCCATTCCTGTTGGCCCGCCGAACTGGGGGCCTGAGGACGTACCCCGGGAGGGCCACGGCGGACTTTCCCAGACGAACGCTGGGGGTCCCCGGACCTCGCTCAGGCCTGGAGTTCGCACCCCACGTGCCGCCTCGGGTAGCTGCGGGGCCGGCTCCGTGCGGGGGCGGCCACGCGCGCTGGGGACAGAGGGAGGACACCTCGATCGCCACGCCGGGGAGCCAGGGCCAGGGAGCCGCGGTCCCGCGTGTCCCCAGGTTCCGGTCCGCGTGGGTCCCGGGCACCCGGCGGAGCTCAGGCCCTGCACAGTCTCCGCCCCCCGCGCGCGCCCCGCCCTCGCCCCGCCCCGCCGTGCCGGCGGCCGCTGCCGGACTCGGGGCCAGGCGGGCGCACCGCGGCGCAGGGCGCAGCATTGGCGGCGAGGACGGCGGGGCGCGGAGCATGGCGCCGAGGTCAGGGCGGCGGGGCTGGCGGCGGGGGCGCGGGCGGGGGACGCGCGGAGGACGGCGGCGCCCTAACCCGTGGCTGTTGCCCGCAGGTGGCCCTGGCAGCAGCGGCGGCGCCTCCTGGACGTGCTCGCCCCCCTCGTCCTGCTCTTGGGGGTCCGCGCGGCCTCGGCGGAGCCAGGTAAGACGCGGCGGGACGCAGGGCGCGCCGGGGCCGCCGGCCTCCGCACCCTTTGTGCGGGTCCCCAGCCCGCGCCCGGCGCCGCCGCCTCCGCGCGTCCGGCCCCGGACGGAGAGGGGGTGGTGGCGCCCAGGACCGCGGCGGCCCAGCCCTGCCCAGGCGCGCAGGTGGCCCGCGAAGGCTGGCAGGGTGAGGGTCCGGGACTGCCGCCCCACCTGCCATTCATTCTGTGGCCGCAGGACCTTGAGTGCGGCCGGTGTTGTCTGGGGTCTTTTGCGTTGCCACCAAACTTCGGCGGCCCCGCGGGGGAGTTGGGGCCCCGGAGCGGAGCGCGGCTCTGCGGAGTTGCCGAGGACCCCGGGGTGCGCGCAGCCGCCCGCCGGGCCTGTGTAGCCCTCACTGTCCGGTCCCCTCTGGCACCTGGGGGTGCTCTCGAGTGGCTGGGCCGGGGCTCGCCACCTCTCCCAGGAAGACGGCGAAGTGCTTGCGGGCATCTGTGAGTTTCCAGCCCGCTAAGCCGAAGTGCACGAGTTCCCGGGGCTGGGCTCGCCGCGCCGCGCTGGGCGGCCTTTGTGCGCCGCCCCAGCCTCCGGCCTCCATCCGCGCCCGCCGCGGTGTCGGGTTGCGCGCGGTTCCTTTGATGCGGCGCAGCGCACGGCGCGGCCCGGCGGGAACGACGCTAAGAACTCCGTTGTTTCTTTGGCCTATGCTGCTACCCGGCGTGGACGCAACTTGGGCGCCCGGTGTCCCCTCGACACTTCCTTTGCCACCAGTTCTGAGACCCAGTCCCAGCCCAACAGCAGGTAGTCCTGCCTAACAAGCCCAACAAAGGCCCCGGGGTCTGGTGGGCTGCATCGCCAGCCCCGGGGGCAGAGGAGCATCTGCTGACAGGTAGGAGTCAGAAACCTGTTCATGGCGAGGGGTGCCGTGCACCCGCTTTCTCCTTAGCGGAAGCTTCACCTGCTGCGGCCGGGGCCACCGCAGCCTCTCCCACAGCCAGCTGGAAGGGGTGCCATCAAAACAGGGGGGAGCTCACTTGGGGAGAGAGATGGGGTAGCTTGTTCCATTGTTTCCAGCTGGCTTAGTCACCAGGTGAAAGAGCAGAATGGACCCTTTTAAAGAGTAACCACCTCACCAGTGGATCCGAGGAACACCTGCTCGTTGGGTGGCAGATTAGCGCCCCATTCCTTCCTGTTAACTAAAGAGGGTAAAGCCTTGGAGCCTGTCCGAGATGGCTTAGAGGTGAGGGGGGTTTTCACCGAAGGTAGGTCACTCGGGGGCCATTGGTCGAGGTTGCAGAGAGCTGTTTCCTGTGCCTTGTGGTGGCCACTACGGACAGCCCCAGCGGGGCTGCACGTGTAGGGACTTAGAAGCTATAATCCCCGGTGACAAAGGAAAGGAAAGACCCAGGAGGCCCTGCCCCGCCCCTTTAAGGAACCCTTGTTGGGGAAGGGAGGCAGGAAGGGTAATGCATGTTGGCCTCTGTGGAACCAATGAAATGAGTGCTATCCGTGTGCTCTGGTGCAGAGAAAGACAGAGATGGACGGTAAAGCACTGCCCTGGTGGAGACGTCAGGGAAAGTTGCAGTTCAGAAATGGTCTGTCTCCAATCTTCTCCTGCGCCCTGCTGTGGCCACTGCCTTCTGTCCTGGGGCTGGAAGGCCCTTCCAAGATGTCCCAGGAATGTGGCTTTTCTGTGTCCTGGAGGTTAAGCAGGAAGTCACTCAGTGGGGGTTTGGGTACCGAGCAGCCGCCAGCCCCACCCCCAGCACCACCACCTCCTTCCACCCGGGAACAAGTATAACAGTTGCCCTCTTGGTTATTGGAGAAGAGCTAATGTGTGTGAGCCTGCAGCCGGAGCCCTGTGGCATCCAATCCCGTCAGATCTCGGAAGCTAAGCGGGGTCGGGCCTGGTTAGTCCTTGGATGGGAGACCATCTGGGAACACCAGGTGCTGTAGGCTTGGGAGATGGACCCAGCAACCCACTCCCAAAACTCAATCTGCCATTGAAAACCCTATGAACAGCAGAGAAGCACTGACAATGGTGTTTCACCTGTTGCACAGAGGGTTGCTATGAGTCTAGTCATGTCCTACTCATAGCGCCCCTCCTAAGGTTTTCAATGGTTGACTGTTTCGGGGTTGCCTCGGGAGTGGGTTGCCATGTCTTTCTCCCATTTTGCGGTGTTGGGAGTAGAACTCAGGACCTCAGAGACTGCAGAGCGATGCTCTACCAACTGAGCTAAATCCCAGCTTTTCTGTCTCAGGGCCTGTTCTCTTTCCTGCTGCTCTCGAATGCATCGTCTGTGTGCTTATCCACAGTCAGGTCTGGGGCAGCAAGGCTCTGCCTGGGCCTCCGGCCGGGTGGTTCCCCAGGTGCGTGGTCTGCCACCTTCTTCCTCAGCTTCTCCTCCTGTGAATTCACACGTGCCTTGGTGGCCATGGACCCTTGAGAGGGTCTGCGAGGAAGAAGCGCGTGCCTGGGACGCTGTGCAGGAATGCACGGCCACGCTGGAGCCTGGGCTCCGTGCCCTCCTGTCCCTCAGACTCCACCTGCCCTGTGCTCCCACGTCCTACCCCTTTGTGCTACCAGGACTTCCCACTGTCTGGAGGTCGGCACTGAGCAGGGCCCGTCCCTTCCTCCTTCTCTGGATGGGCCTGCAGGGACTGGGCTTGATGGTGCTGCCTGCTGCCCTGCCCGGGTATCTGTGCTGTGGCTGGAGGCACCCCGTGACCCTAAGCCGCTGGGACAGCGCTCTGTTCTTGGGCTCAACCGCTGGGGAGTCTTCAGGATTTAGATGCAAAGACCTGAAGATAGTTTTGAATTTCAGCAAAACTTGTTTTTCAGGGTACTCCTGTTTTCCTTCAAGCAAAGGGGGGAGACAGGGAAAGGGAGAGAGGGGATGGGAAAGGGAGAGAGGGGACGTCCTCAGCAAGGAAGCTGGAAGGAGGGAACTGCCCTCACCAGCAAGGAAGCTGGAAGGAGGGAACTGCCCTCACCTGCCGCGTAGGCTCTAGACCCGGCTGGACAGGGAGAGCCCTGCCTCGCTCACCATCACCCTGTACTGCACACACAGGACTGCGTGTGCAATTGGGCCCAGGCACGGCCCACGCACCCACACTTACAACACACACGCACGAATGTGCACACGGTTGCACATGCACCCCGGCCACACGCGCTCAAATACACAGCACGCACGTGCACACAGATACGCACACAGGCACGTGTGCACGCACCAGCTCACGTGTGCACACAGAGGGACAGTGCCACCCTCACGGTAACCGTGGACACATGGCCGACACCTACACCCTTGCACACCCACGCCGGCTCCTTCTGCAGCAGAAGTGCCCAGTTCTGTCTCCACCTGGATCATTGAAAAGGTTGGGTCTTTGGGCCTCCAGGGGGACCAGGGGGTCCCGTGTGGGTGTCTGGCCTCTTGGTCTTGTGGGGTGACACCGCTCCCCCAGGATGCCCGCTGGGCTGGGGGCGCAGGCTTGGAGGGGTCACCAGGGAGCCCCTCCAAAGGTGCTCTGAGCACCTGAGTCGGAGCAGGAACAGCCCCAGGGACGCCCTGGCTGAGCTGCAGGGGTGTGCGGTGTCACGCAGATATCGGACAGAGGCAGACGACCCAGGGCCTGATGTAAAATTCCCCAGACTCGGTGGTGCTGAGGCCAGGGGTACACACGAAATACAGAGAAAATCAAAACACACGTTTGGTGTGCTAACGAGACCATTAAATTTGGTACATGTTGAAATGCAGTGACCCAGACCCCCACCACAGACCCTGTGGGTCTTGCGGCTCTGTCTCCCTAGCTGGGTCCTCTGCCTCCTCTGGGTCCCTTGGTCTCAGAGCAGTTGTGTCTGAGGTTAGACCTCTGCCAAGCCTGGCTCCTTCCCGATGTGATGGGGGCTCTGGGCCCTACCTTGAGGCAGAGGTGGGGGGAGCTGGTGCTGCAGTGGCCGCGCAGGCCTGGGCCCCCTGAGGCAGCAGAGGGCTTGGCAGGCTGTGTCCCCGTGTCCAGGGGCCTGAGTGCAGACCCCAACCTGTCACCTACCCTTGCCGCACCTGTCCTTGTCCCTCGCCAGGGGAAGCAGCAGTTCCTCCCTTGTGGGCGTTGTGAGCAGCGGTTGGTGATCCGCGAAGCCCTGTGTCCCCCTCTGTGCCTTTGCGCTGTACTACGCCTCTCCTCGCCGAGTCTGACTGCCTGTCCGTCTGCACATCGCGTCTCCCCACCCCGCGCTGCGTCGCTCTGGTGCACAGGCAGAGCTGGGTCATTTTCGTCCCTGTGCTGGCTGGAGGAGAGGGGAGCCAGGTGGGCCCAGGCGTGCACATCAGATTGGTGGGTCAGAGCTGATGCAGGATGGCTGTCAGTAGGAACTTTTGATAGCAGAGGCGCTGAGTCACCTTAGGGCTGGAGGCTGCAGGCGATGTCTGCCCGTGCCCGGCGAGCGCACCTCCTTCCTGGCTCCTTCTCCCTGGCAAGCCCCAGCTTGGCCTCCCAAGCCTCCGGCTGGTTGCTTAGGTCACACCCGCAGAACGGAGAACCAGCTCGCAAGCCCCAGCGTCCTTCTGGAATTCTGTGCTGGCAGGCAGGGTTGCTCCCCGGCGGATGCCCTGGGGGCGCTTTGTGAGCATGGGGGGCCTTGTATTCAGGCTGGGGCACCCTGCTTCAGGCCGAACCACCCCCAGGTTCCTGAACACCAGCTGGCTCAGGGGCTTCTAGGGGTGCCCCAAGAAGGACCCTGGACGAGAACAAAGACTCAGGGATGGGGCTGCCTGGCCAGAGGGCATGGAGGTGGGCCTCGGGGGCGGAGCGTGGGTGTAAGTCTGCAGACAGTGTAGAGTTCATCCCTTTGCCCGTCCATTTTTGGTCAGGGACACGTTGTGTGGAGTGAATTCGTAACTGGCTGCAGTTGGGCCTCCTGCTTCACAGCTGAGTCAGACATCTTTGAGGCAGGGGCAGGTTTCAGCAGCAGGGTCCCCTGTCTGCAAAGGACCTGCTGGCACCGGCTGTTCTAAAGCGCAGGAGAGTCCTTCAATCTCACAGTGACCTGCGCAGATCTGAAAGCAGAGCTGGCGAAATGCCAGGCTTCAAGGGGCCGTCTCCCCACAGCCTGCCTCCTCTGCCCTCCTCCTGTCCCAGGAATAGGAAGGGCTGGAGGGCGGCCTGGGCTTCAGTGGCCTGTGGGGCCAGGCTGGCTGTGTCCTGCAGACCTGAGTCCAGCCACCCACGGCCTCAAGGACAGGGGTACCTTTCCCCCTGTCCATCTGCACAACTAGGGAACTGCACTTTGGAAGGAATCACCTCACTCATGTGGCTGGGTTTCTCGGGCACCGTGAGGGTAAGTTTGCTCCTGTGGTCAGGGGGGGCTGGGTGCATAGCGGCCCGGGACTCTTGGTGGCCAGCTGGCAAAGTCCAAGCCCATCCAGCTGGCCCCGTGTGGCATGGGACTGAGGGAGAAAGAGGTCAGCAAGGTGGCCCTGCCTTCCCGGAGGTCTCTGTCCTAGGCAAGCCAGGTGGCCCGTGGGAATCGTGTCTGTGTCTCTTCAAGCTGGGGCTACCGCAGGCAGCAGGGTGGAGCCAGCATCAGAGGGGACCTCGGAGCCCCCTTCTCCCTGGCTTGGCCAGGCCTGGGAGGTGATGGGCTGTGAGGCCCCACTGGTCTCTCAGGGTGAGCTCAGCCCCTTCTTCCACTCGGCCACGGGCGTCTCTTCTCCTGCGTGCATTCCTTAGCACCTTCTGTGTGCAGGGAGATGTTCCCATGCTGAGAAGCAAGGTAGGCATTGGCATGTGCCCGGATGCCCGAGGTCTGGGGGCCAAGGCTGAGTGGCAGTGATGGGGACCGAGCCACCCTTATCTGTGCGGAGGCGGAGTGCCTGTGGTCTGGGTTCCCTCAGCTCCACGTTCTCACGGTCCTTATCTCTGTGAGCCCAGCCAGAGTTGGTGTGGGGGTCATGGCTGGGGCCCCTCCCAGATGGGCAATGCTAATTCACATGTGGCTCCCAGCATGCTCCGGGGTGCTTACTATCGCTTCAGAAATCTTGCTGATTTGATCAGCGGGAAACCACCTTTTTAGAGTCCTCCTGGCCACACTGACCATTGCACCTTTCCTTCTGTGACGGTCCTGCCTAGGCGAGCGTCCTGTCAGGACGTTCCTTTCTTCCTTGCTCACGTCCATTGATGGTAACAGCTCTGCGTGCCATATTTTGCATATTTTTCTAGGTTGCGGTTAGCCTTTAATTGGGATGTGGTATTTCTTAAGGCTTGGGTTGCTCTTCTCTCCTTTTTTTTTTTTTTTTTGTGGTCCTCGGGGTTGAACCCAGGGCCTTGTGCCTGCATGCTCTGCAAGTGCTGGACCACTGAGCTGCACCCTCAGCCCATTTTTTTTTTTTTTTAATTATTTTGAGACAGGGTCTCTTTAAGTTACACAGACTGCCTCTGATCTCAAACTTGTGATCCTGCTGCCTCCACCTCCTGTGCCGCTGGGATTACAGGCGTGCGCCACCGCTCCCAGCTTCTCTCCTTTTTATGGCCCCCTCTCACCCCCGGTCCTGGAGGCAGGGGCCTGGAGCGTCCAGCAGGGCTCAGGGCTGGGGCTCAGCATGTGGACGACTGTCCTGGGGCCTGTGATTGCTCATCTGCAGCACAGGGATGCTGTGGGGCGGGAGCGGTGCCGGGCGGGGTTGTGCGGGCAGGTACTCCCTCTCAGGTCTGCCCCGTGGGTGCGGAGTTGGAGCAGGTTCTGGCAGGAAGCAGTCATAGAGTTGCCAAATCCCAGGCTATCGCAGCTGGCGGGAAGCCTGCCCGTCTGCTTTGCCTTCACGTGGGATGTGGCTGGTGTGATGGCCGAGAGCCCGGGCTCTGCCCCCTGGTGCTGGGGGACCCTGGCAGGCGAGGGACCCCCTGACTGGGGCCGAGAGTGGTCCTTTGTGGGCATGAGCGGCATCATGGGGCACCAGGGGAGCAGCTGGCTGCCCCGAAGAGAGAAAGAGAGCCTGGTCGCACGGCAGCCCTGGGATGCGTCCTGCTGATGGCCCTGGGCCCCTGGGGAGCCCGGCCCCCTGCAGGATGGGCTGTCCTGGCCACTGGGCCGTGCTGTGGGAGGAATGACAGCACTGGGGGGAGAGGACAGGTCCACAGGGCGTCTCTCACCCGGCCCCGAGCCGCGCCTGCTGCCAAGGTGACCGTGCTGGAGAAGCTGCCTCTGTGCCTCCCGAGCTGCTCCCAGAGTCCCGCAGGCTCCTGGAGGGGACACTGACTTCACACGTCCTCCTCAGAGGGGCCCCGGGGCCCCTGCCTTCCTTGGCTTGCTGGGTTTTTACAGGGCTGCCATGACGTGAGAAATCTGCTGGGATTCCATGCAGCCGTGAGGAGACCCCCGAGGAAGTCTCCCGGGAGGAGCTGTCCTGTAGAGATGGGGTCCCGGACGGACACCCCACCCAGGGGATTCAGAAGAGAGCCCTTGGCTCCCTTTTTACCACACGTCACCTTAGCCTTCTAGCTGGAAAGGAGGAAAGCCGCCATTGACCCTGGTCTGCGCCAGCCTTGGCCCCCGTGCCCCCCTTCCTGTGCACTGGGCGGGCGAGGGCCCCTCTGGTGCCCGTTCTGTGGGCCTGGCTCCTTGCCGGTCACCTCCTTGCGCTGTAGATGCCCTGGGCCTGTGGCCTGGGGGTTGGTGAAGGCAGGTTCCCTGGGAACCTCCTGGCTTGGGACCAGGGGCTCTGGGCGGAGCTGTCACGACCAGCAGCCTGTGCACTGGGAGAGGCCTTCCAAAGGGCCTTCCCCACTCTGAGGAGGGGTGGGGAAGGAGGGCAGGGCCTTTTCTGGGTCTGGACGCCCTCCCCAGCCCAGGCCTCCTGTCCCAGTGCCTCACTCTGTCAGCGTCCCTGTGCTTCTCCTGGCCTTGCAGCCGACCCCCTTCTTGCTGGTGGGGTCCATGTTGGTGGTCTCCTCTGCTTCATTCTGGGTCCTGTGGGGCGGCCCGGGCCTTCCTGCTTGGTGGCTGAAATGCGTCCTCACCTCCAGGGAAAGCAGCACAGCAGAGCTGGCCCTGTGCACGGGCTGCCCAGGCCCTCATCAGAGGTTTGTGTTGTGAAAACAATGAACAGTTCCGAAGGAGGCTCGGAGCCCAGGAGAAAAACCAGTGCTGTCCTGGGCTGTTGTCCACCATTGCCTGGAGATCGGACACACTTTAGACAGACCTGGGCTCACCTCCCTATAGACACGGTTCATAACCTGAGGGCCTCGGGGACAGCCAGCAGGTCTGCTACTCAGAGCAGAGGACACAGCCCCTCCTGCCAGAGAGAGGACAGACACCAGGCTTCGTGGGCTGAAGTTTAGTACACGGACTGTTGCTGTTGTTAGGTGCTGTCAAGTTGGGTCTGACTCACGGCGACCCCACGTACAAGAGGATGAAACACTCCCTGACTCTGTGCTGTGCCTGGCGCTATTATCAGTGCGTTTCTGCTATTCATAGGGTTTTCAATGGTGGATTTTTTTGGGAGTGGATTGCCGGGTCCTTCTCCCTAGGCTTGCAGCACCTGGTGTTCCCAGGCAGTCTCCCATCCAAGGACTACCCAGGCTGACCCTGCTTAGCTTCCAAGAACAGGCAGGATTGAATGCCAGGGTGCTGTGGCTACAGACAGTATACAAGACTAAGACCTGCATTTATGCTTCTGCTCCTGATTCCTATGTATCTAGGCCAAATAGTGGCCCTCAAAGATGTCCCCATCCCGATCTGCAGAGCTGTAAATGTGGATTCCCACTTTGCGGCTGTCATTAGGTTACGGACCTTGAGCTACAGGTGGCTGGCGCGATCCCACGGGCAGGGGAGTCAGAAGAGGATGTGGGAGGGCGTTCGTGCAATGTGGGGGTGGAGGCGTGAGGATGGCCTGGTGGGGGGGGGGAGTCCTTGCTGTGTTCTTTGGTCTCTGCCCCCCGAGCAGAATCCCAGTGCTGTGCCCAAGGCCCTGGTGGTCAGAATGCCTCGTCCTTCTGCATATCTAGGACCACCCCAGGCCCAGGGCTCCCCAGGGAGAAGTTAAGGGTGAGCCCCACCCTGGGGCCCTCTCTAACCTTCAGTGGCTCTCCTGTTGGCAGGTCCTCAAGTGACCTTCAGACACACCCCGGGAGGCAGCAATGGGAGCTCAGGCACCCAAGGGTCTGGGCTCAGGGAGAGCTGGCCAAAGAGGGGCGGGCGACCAGAGGGTGGCTGTCGGCAATCAGCCTTCTTCAGGGAGGAGTGGCCAGGGTGCCAGCAGCCAAGGGCAGAGGAACATGCCAGTGCCTGGCAGGGCCTGGAGGCAAAGGGCCGGCCGGGCAGCTCATCAGACACCTGGTGGGTGGGTGGCTTTCCTGGACACGGCTTGCAGGGCCTTGGCAAAGAGGCGAGCATGTCCATCAAGTCAGGCGGAGACCTACCCGCCTCTGCCTTGGCGAAGGAGGCACAGGGTACAAAAGCAAGTTCCCGGAAACGCTAAATCAGCCCGCCACCTGGTACCTTTTGCCCGTGCAGAGTCGATGGTGGCTGGCCTGCGTGGTGCGACTTACTCGGGGCTGGCTGGCGTCACGTGTCTGAAAAATGAAGCTGGGCTGTCTGCCCCTCAGGCCGTCCGCACTCCGTCTGCTGCCCATGGATGAGGAAGCCCTGGTCCATGGTCCCCTGAGCTCTGCCCCGGCCTCAGTGGACTGGAGTGACGCCTGTGGCCTGTCATCCACTTGGGCAGGCCGAGCCTTCACTGGCTCGATGCCGAGACAGTGGCAGATGTGGATCTGTAAGCTGGACCTGAAACTTAAGAAAATGGCCAAGTGGGCGAGGTGGCGCATGCCTGTAATCCCAGAGGCAGAGGCAGGAGGATCGCAAGTTCGAGACCAGAGGCAGTCTGCATAACTTAGCAAGACCCTGTCTCAAAAAGTAAAAAAAAATGGGCTGGGGATGCAGCTCAGTGGTCCAGCACTTACAGAGCATGCAAGCGCGACGCCCTGGGTTCAAATCCCCAGTATTGCCAAAAAAAAAAAAAAAAAGGAAAAATGAAAACGGCCAAGCTGGCCGCCCTGTGGGGGCCCCTGGAGATCTAAGTCACCTTTTCCCTGGTGTTGGCTCACACCTCCTGCACCTGGGCTTCTGCTTGTCCTTGGGGATGAGGCCAGCCCTGCAGCAGGTCTGAGCCATGTGGTAGCCAAGTGCTCCCAGGGCCTCCTGCCCTGCCCTGGTGCTGGGGACAGGGAGGAAGGTGGAGGGGCCGCTGGGGGCCTCTCAGGGTGCAGTGTTTGTGCTCTGTGCCCACCCTGCGTCATGGAAGCAGATATGCCTTGCCTTACCCCGGGCATCTGCTGTGATGGGCAGCCAGGCCTGGCCACTCTGCCGCAGGCCACTCTCTGACCACATGCACATCTCACCAAGCCTTGAGGCTTCTGTGAAATTGGGCATTGTCCTCCCCAAGGGTCTTTGTGGGGAGGCTGTGGGGCTCCACGCTGTGGTCTGGGGGTCTCGGGGCCCAGCGGCATTTCATTGCTGTGCTCAAATTCGGAGACTGGGCTCCTGGGTCAAGACCCCGTGCGTCTGAACTCTGGCTGCTCTTCCCGCTGGCCTCCCAGCCTCCCGCGTCCCTCGCGTCCAGCCTGTGCCGAGCAGATTTGAAGCTGGGGTTGCACTGGTTTTCCCTGGTACAGCCATTTAGCCAACAGACAGTTGCGCTGTGACCCAGGCAGACACTCTTGTGCTCCCTGGCCATCGCTGGCTCCCGGCATTCCTCCTGAGATAAGTCCGTGGGACCTGCTGATAAGATGCTTCCATGTGCCTTATCTCCCTCTGCGCTTCAGATACTTGGGAGGCTCTGACTTGACCCTTGCCCTCTGGTTTAGGAAAGAGCATTTTGAGCGATGATAAAAGTTTCCTTTTGTTTCTTTCTCCCTCGTCTGATCAGATAATGTGCATCTCAGGAAACTGCTTTGTGTAAGGCGCAGATCCTGGGAGCCTGGGGAATCAGTGCTCCCTGCACAGTGCTCTCCCTCCTGGGTCCTTGCTCCACCCCCAGAGCCTTCTCTGTTCAGCCCGGACTCCTGCCCTGACCCATTTAGGCACTAAGTGAATTCTTTGCAGTATTTGTGCCTTGCCTGACAGGAAGCTCACTGGCTGTTGTCGTCGGGGCTCTGGGCTCTGTAGTGTCCCCTCCTCCTTGGAGGTCTTCCCCAGCTCTGGGTCCCATCACCCCCCACCCACCTGCCGCTGCTGCCACGTGGCTGTGCAGTCTGCTTTCGAAGGGCGCTGTCCTCTCTCTGTGGCTCTTCTGGGCCCCGCAGTCCCTCCTTCCTGTGACCCATGCTGACTCCCGCTTCCTCCAGCTCTCGGCTGGGCCCCCCTACACCTGATCTGGAGCAGATCCTGTGCGTGGGGACCACACAGCCTGGGGTTTCACCTGCCCTCGGCCAGCCCCATTCTTCTGCGTAGACTGTGGTGGTCACTTTTGCCCAGATAGCGCTGGGCCACCTCAGGGTGAGGAGAGGGTGTGGCGGGGAAGAGAGCGAACGGCCATCAGCAGCGTCCCGCTCATGCCCTCCCCAGACCGCACACTCCCCATGGGGCAGATTCCTGACTTCCCATCGCCCGCCAAGGCCCCCCCAGCTTTCCCAGCCAAGCCCACCACAGCTCTTCCTTGGCATCCGCCCTCCCAGCTCCCCAGACCTCTTCACCTTGAGGCTTTTGGGGGCGCTGATTGCTGGGCCCACAGTGCCCGTGGGAGCCGTTGCCCACAGGTGTCCCCTGAGCCTCGAACCACGAAGAACAGGTGCTGCTGTGTGAGCATTTCCATCCCCGTCATGCAAACAAATCCTGCCGCGTGATAAGTAAATGGAAGAGAAACTCGCGTGTGCTGGGGGAGGGAGACCACCCGGCCACGTTGAGCCAGTCGTGGAGGTTGTCGGGGCGTCTCGTTCTTTCATGAAAAAGTGAAATACATGGCTCAGCGGCGCCTGCAATGGTGGGGCCTGCCAACGAGCAGCCGGCCATGTGGACAGCTGACATCCTTGTCTGCCCTGGCCCTGGGCATGGCCTCAGGGCCCAAATGCAAATAAATCACGTGGACGCGTCATCCACCCTGGGTTCTGTCTTCTGTGGACAAACTGATGAGCTTTTGGAGCCAGGTGCTGCTGTGAGGGGCCCCACTGTCTCACAGAGCCTTGTGTCCCGGTCTTGCCCCGGTCCCTCTCCGTCACGCCCTGTGTCTGGACAGAGAGGAGATAATTCCTGAGACACGACCGAGGGCTTTTGATATCTTAAGAAGTTCATGGTGCGGCGTAGCAGAGCTCACTGTCTCCCGGTGCGAGGTGTGTGGAGCGGCTTCCAGCTGGTTGAGTCGCTGCACCACCTGCATGGCACCCCCTCGTCCGCCTGCCAGCCCCGCCTCCCACTGTAGACAGGGCTCCTCCCAGGAAAAGCCCCTTTGCTTTGCTGCAGGTGCTGGTGGTCTGGGAAGGCCCCTGCTTCCCAGACATTGGTACTTCACACGAATGCCCCTGCAGGATTGGGCCAGGGCTAGCCTGGTCACCTTGTCCTGACGCTGGTGACCCCCAACGCCGCCTCCTCACTGAGTCCCAGGGATGCCTACCTGTGACCCTCATCTGTTCTGCTCGCTGCCCACCGCTGCGCTGCCCTCTGTCCATGGCTGGGCCCTCCTTGGCTCACGGGGTGGCATCGCCTCTCACGGATCCCCAGAGTGGCTCTGAGGCTGTCTCCGCCTCAGCATTGCCACCTTCCCCAGGCGTGCAACCCTGGACACTGGGCTCCACAGATGACCGGTGTGGCTCCCCCTAGAGGGCCTATGTCACTCGGAGCCACCCAGGGCCGCCAGGCAGCTGGCAGAGGAGGGGACAGAAGAGCAGACCCCCCCGCAGTGCAGCTGGGCCACAGCCCCACTGGTCGTGGCCTCGAGGGCGTGGCTCTTGGAACAGTGGTGGCCGGCTGCTTTGGTCTGTTCTCAGCATTGGCTGGGGGGGGGCCTGGAGTCCCCCAGCCCCTCTTCTGTGGTCACCTCAGCAGCAGATCAGAGACACTGCAGCCGTGAGGTTCCCGGCCTCACCCTGAGTGCTGATGCCAGGTTAGTAACGCACGTGCGGGATTTCCACGTGTGGAGCCACGCGCTGGCCTTGTACTGCGACCCAGGTCCCCTGTTTCTGGGGTAGGTGGACGGCCATGAGGGTCCAAGTCAGGCATTGTCCCTGGGGCACTGGGTGCTCAGCTATGGCCACCCTTCCCACTTTGTGCGCTGGTAGAGGCACTGGACCGCAAGCTGGACCAGACTGTGTTGCCCGCCAGGCACAGGCTTCTCTCAGCAGGTTTATCTGGCACTTCAGATCCAGGCACTGGATGGAGCCCCCTCAGAACCTCGGTGGGCACCCTATCTTCCTTTCCTCCCTTCCTTCCCTTCTTTGGCAGGGTCTCCTTGTGTGTCTCAGGCTGGCCTGGGACTTGAGGTCCTCCTGGGTCAGTGCTCGGTGCCGGGATCACAGGCGTGGCCACCTCACTGGCTTAACGGCTTTATTCTGTGAAGTTCCGCAGGTCAGGTAGGAAAGGACGCTTCCTATGTGAAACCCCAAGGACAGCCTGGGGTAGAAAGCAACATGCGCCTCCTCTCTTCCCGCGCCGTCCCTCCCCAGAACCCAAACGGTCTCACAATCTCCAGTTTTCTTTTTCTTTCCCATTCTTTTTTTTTTTTTTTTTTCGTGGTACTGGGGGTTGAACCCAGGGCCTTGCACCTGCATGCTCTGCAAGTGCTGGACCACTGAGCTGTGCCCCCAGCCCATTTTTTTTCTTTTTACTTTTTGAGACAGGGTCTCACTAAGTTACGCAGACTGCTTCTGGTTTCGAACTTGCGGTCCTCCTGCCTCCACCTCCCGACTTGCCGGGATTACAGGTGTGCGCTACTGCGCCTGGCCCTTTCTTCTTTTGAGACGGGGTCTAGCTACGTAGCCCGGCCGGACTCGAACTTGCGGTGTTCTTGCCTCACCGTGCTGGCCAGCCTCCAGCGTTCCCATGAGCTAATCACCCCCACAGCCTGGCAGCCGGGTCCAGGTGGCTCTGACGCAGGGGAGCTGTGCAGATCCTTTTATGGGCACAAAGAATCCAGAATCAGCTTCTTCAGGACGATGAAGTAGGAGGTGGATGACACAGTGCCTGAGCCCAGCCTGGTGCTGGTGACAGGTTACGCGGGCTCAGGGAGCCGAGCCTCGGCCCCGAGCACTTCAGGACTAACCCTGGCTCCCTGGGGGCTGACGTCCTCCTGACACGCCAGCTTGAGGCCTTGCTGTCCTGGCTGGTGGGAAGCGGCTTCCCCCGGCCGGCCCTGGACACCTGTTGGTACGCTTACAGAGCCGGCGGGCACCTCCCGTGGCTCAGCCCTGGGGTCCTGTGCCACCAGCCTGGCAGGACCACGGGCAGCACAGAGTTAATGGCAAGGCTCCCTGTGGGTACATGGGGTGCTGGGAGGCTGTGAGCTCCAGTTCTTTCATCGCTAATTGAAGACGTGACATTCTCGCGGATGAAAGCCCCTTTGTGCGCGGCCGGGCAGCTCAGCTCGCAGCCCTGGGCTTGCCCGGCCGGGCAGCCCTGAGCAGGTAGTGGACGGTGCTCTCTGAGGAATGTTCCCGTGGGGCACCACAGACAACTTCCTCCTTCATTCCTGCTATCAGCCCGCGATGCCTGACGATTCGGGACCCGGTTATAGGTAGAGAACCGGGGGAAAGGTCGGCTGTCTAGACACTAATCCTGCGATCGCGTTTCTTCTCCGCCTGCCTGTATCCCAGCAACAGGATTGTGGCTGGGGGTGGGAGGTAGCATTCCCTGGGTCCTGTCCAGGGGACCCCAACGTCTCCTATTCCTTGGAACGTTCTGAGGCAGGAAGTAGGGTGTGGGCAGGGAAGCCCCTGTGGAGAAGGCTGGTCACCAAGAGGCTGGCATGCACAGCTCCACCTGGGGACTGCCATGGTCGCCTGGACGCCCAGCAGTGGCCTCGGGAGGCTCAGGCAGCCACGTGTGGCCATGGGCAGCCCCGGCTCTGCTCCTCCCCAGGCCGGTCACCTCTCCTGGGTGTAGACTCCAGTCTTTTACCCAGGGCAGAAGGGCTGCCTCTGGGCAGCCTGTGGCTCCTGGCTGGTTCCTGTGGTGGCTGCCCCAGTCCCTGTGCTGGCTGAGGTCAGTCACACCAGCCCACTCCACTCCACACCTTCCAGGTTCCTCATACACAGATGGACGGACAGAAATGCCGCTCTGTGGCCTGGACACTGCCCCGGGCAGCTTGGCCCTTGCTGCAGGGTTGGAGCTCAGATCCCATGCCAGGCACGCGTTTTCCTTGGGAAGGGTCCTGCTGCGATGTTCAAGGACGGGGTGCCTCCTGAAGCAGCTGTCCACACTCAGACCCCGGAGCCAACACGAGCTGGACATGGGAAACAGAGCTGTGGGGGCCAGAGCTGGGCTGACAGTGTGAATCACGACATCTGGGGACCCGCGGCCTGAGGGAAGGAGGAGGTGCGCTGTGCATAGAGAATGGAGAGGAGGTGACAGTGCAGTGACAGATAACCCTGGGGTCTCAGCAGAGCAAAGTAGACGTTCACGTCGGGCTGTGTGGGGCTGGGTGTCAGCAGGGGCCTCTACTTGGCTTGCTGCCTGTGTCATTAAGTCAGGAAACTTCATCTTCTATTTCTTTCTCTTTCTTTCTTTCTTTCTTTCTTTTTTTTTTTTTTTTTGAGGTACTGGGGGTTGAACCCAGGGCCTCGCGCCTGCATGCAAGTGCTGGACCACTGAGCTGCACCCCCAGTCCATTTTTTTTTTTTTTACTTTTTGAGACAGGGTCTCACTAAGTTACATAGACTGCCTCTGGTCTCAAACTTGCGATCCTCCTACCTCCACCTCCCAAGCCGCTGGGATTACAGGCATGCGCCACTGGGCCTGGCTCCTTTTTATATTTTTGAAGATTGAGACAGGGGCTTGCTAAGTTACGCAGGCTGCCTCTGGCCTCCAGCCTGCGATCCTCCTGTCTCAGCCTCCTGAATCCCTGGGATTATAGGTGTGAGCCACTGCGCCTGGCTTCCGAGACTTCTCAGCGTGTTATGTACGTATGTTGCATGTGTAGAACGCGTGTGCCTTCAGCTCCTGCCTGCTGCCCCTTCCTGAGTGTGCACACATACCTTCTTTTTGAGGGTTAGTCTACACAAAACCTGAATCCCCAGAAGCAGCTCTGGGGCCACCTCGGACCCCACCCAGCTTTCCGCAGAGGGGCAGGAGGGCTGAGTGCTGCCTGGACGTGGAACTCAGTGGGCAGCGTGGGGAACACAGAGGGCCCCCTCGCCTCGGGCACCAGGGCCTGTCACCTGATTCCCTGGTGGCTTTGAAGGTGGTGCTGGTTGTAGCATGGAGTTGCTGGCCGAGGCAGATGCAGGAATAGCAAAGATGTTGGCAGCCAACGCCAAGGGACATTCTCCTCACTGACCACCTGGCAGCTGCCATGGTGGAAGCCGCCACACAGAGCACATGGGACAGCAGTGGGTGGCAGTGGGTGGCAGGGCCAGGAGCGGAGCTCAGTGGTTGCTGTGTGAACGGCCGTCTCGGCCCAGCTCCCTGAGGACAAAGGACAGGTGTGAGTGTGGGGTGTGGTGGAGGCCAGGGGGCTCTGGGCTGAGCTTCTGCAACCTCGCCAAGGTTGGGCAGCAGTTCGGCCTCCCGCCCTGGCTCTGCGCTCTTGGGCAGGGAGAGCAGCAGGGTCCTGCCGGGGGGCTGTTCTGTGGGGGCCCTGTGAGCCCCGCCGTGGTTTCTAGGAGGTCGGTGTGGCCTTTTGCCTGGCCTGTTACTGCTTCCTTATCTGCAGGGCAAGCCACGTTGGAGGGAGGGAGGAAGGCATGTGAGCCTCACGTGGGCCCAGGCAGGCCTGTCCCCTGACCGCTCCAGGACGTTCAGCCTCCTCCCTGGAGGCTGCTCAGCCCTGGGTCCTCTGCCCTGTCCTCGCTGGTCACCACAGAGCTGGGGCTCTCGGCCCCCAGTGAGTGCTGAGCCCTCAGCTCGGGCTCCACTCAAACATTCGCTGGTGTGGCCGGCTGGCCACGCTCTCTCCTCCCTGAGGGTGACCTGTTTGCTCCCTGGCTGTGCTGCCCATGGTGTGGCTGGCCGGCCACGCTCTCTCCTCCCTGAGGGTGACTTGCTTGCTCCCTGGCTGCGCTGCCCACGGTGTGGCTGGCCGGCCACGCTCTCTCCTCCCTGAGGGTGACCTGTTTGCTCCCTGGCTGTGCTGCCCATGGTGTGGCCGGCCGGCCACGTTTTCTCCTCCCTGAGGGTGACTTGCTTGCTCCCTGGCTGCGCTGCCCATGGTGTGGCTGGCCAGCCACGCTCTCTTCTCCCTGAGGGTGACTTGCTTGCTCCCTGGCTGTGCTGCCCACGGTGTGGCCGGCCGGCCACGTTTTCTCCTCCCTGAGGGTAACTTGCTTGCTCCCTGGCTGCGCTGCCCACATGCGGCCAGCCTGCCCTGCCTCCTGGCTCCCGTTCCACAGGGAAGCCGTCGCTGGCCAGCCTGGGGCCGGTTCCGACGAGGGCTTTGCAGGTCATGGCTGGGCACTGCCCCCACCCCAGGACACTTCTGTTCAGTGTTTTGATGTGGGATCCAAGTGCCACTGCCCGGCCAGCTCAGAGGCGCAGGGCGGGGCTCTGTTGTGTGGCCACGGGCAGCCACCCGCAGACGGAGCCAGTCCTGGAAGCCGGCAGCTGTTGCTGGGCCTGGTGCAGGCGCCAGGGCAGGGAGAGTCCCAGGAGTGCCCTGTCTCCCAGTGACGTCTGACCTGTCGTTCCCAAGACACGCCGGCCCTTATTGGGTGGGAGAGATGAGACGGCAGCTCACACAGCAACCGAGTACAGATCCACATTCATTGAGCACCTGCTGTATAACGGATTCTGGTTGTTGCTGGCAGGCTGCGCAGCTCGGCACGCTTGGGGCTCCGGTGTAGGAGCAGTGGAGGGAGGAGGCAGTAGGTGAGGGTGTTCTGGGGCCCGCTCTGTGGCTCTGCCCTTCTGAATCTTGCTGTCTCCTGGGAGGACCCCACAGCTTTCCCACGCCGACCTGGGTATCAGCATGTCATTGCGACCAGAGGGTGCCCTGGAAGGGGGAGCCCCAGCTAGGAGGCTGCAGGGTAGGCACGTGTAGGGGCATGGGCTGCCCTGGCACTGTAGGTCCGTAATGCCCCCGGGCTTGGAGCCTGCAGGCTCTGGGCTCAGGGAGGCCGAGAGGGGGCCTTGGGCTGCCCAGGGCCCCTGCTACGCTTTACTGCCCAGGTGACTGCGAGGTAAACTGTTGCACGGATCAGACCCAGATCGAAAGGCTCTTCCCAGGGGCCAGAGGTGAGTAGCTGAGCCTTGATTTGAGCTTGGGTTTGTTTGATTTTTAAACTCTAGTAACACTGTATGGGAGAAGGACGTGGCAACCCACTCCCAAGGCAATCCCAAAACAGCCATTGAAAACCCTATGAGGGTCACTATAAGTCAGACTTGATGGCAACTAACAACAAGAAGAGGGCTGGGATTTAGCTCAGTTGGTAGAGCGCTGCGCTGCAGTCTCTGTGGTCCCAAGTTCAATTCCCAGCACCGCAAAAATGGGAGAAGGGCCTGGCAATCCACTCCCGAGGCAATCCCGAAACAATTACTCATTGAAAACCCTATGAGGGTCGCTATGAGTCGGATACTGACTCGATGGCACCTAACAACAACAACAACAACAACAACAACAACAACAAGTAACACTATAGGGCTGGGTTTAGCTCAGTTGGTAGATTGCTGCTCTGTGTGCTCAGAGGCCTTGAGTTTGATCCCCAGACCACAGAGATGGGAGAAAGACCTGGCAGCCCACTCCCAATACAATCCCGAAACAACCAGCCATCTAAAACCCCATGGATAGCAGAGGAGCGATGACAGTGCCGGGCACGGCCCAGTGTTGGGCAGTGATTCCCTTCTGGTGTACGTAGGGTTGCTGTGAGTCAGACCCGACTCGACAGGACCTGACAACAAGTAACACGAAGGGGCGGGTGTACGGAGGACCGGCAGTGACACAGTCAGGATCCACACCCCCTGCCGTTGGTGTCCATGTCTGCAGCCCTGGTGCAGGGTCCAGGTCTCGCCTTGCCTGTGGACCTGCTGCCTGGACTTGGCGTCATTGTCTGTCTTCCTGCGTCACCTGTGGTTCCTACCTTACCCTGGGCAGAGGACCCAGGAAGGGCCGAGTGTCCTCCTCCCACCCACCTGCCCATGTTTCTGTAGGTGCCTGGCCAGGGCATAAACTCACAGCAGTTTTTTTGTTAGTTTTGGTTTTTGCTGCTCTGGGGAGTTGAACCCACGCCTCATGGATGCTTTTATGCAAGCACTCAACCATGGAGCCGCACCCCTGCCCATTTTTTACTTTGTATTTTTGAGACAGGGTCTCATTAAATTACACAGGCTGCCTCTGGCCTTAAACTTGCGATCCTTGTGCCTCTGCCTCCCGAGTGGCTGGGATTAAAGGTGTGTGCCACCATGCCTAGTGTGCAGCAATTTTTCTTTTCTTTTCTTTTTTTTTTTTTCCCAGTATTACGGATTGAACCCAGGGCCTCGTGGCTGCATGCTTTGCAAGTGCTGAACCACTGAGCTGCTCCCCCAGCCCTTTTTTTTTTTCTTTTACTTTTTGAAACAGGGTCTCCCTAAATTACACAGACTGCCTCTGGTTTTGAACTTGCGATCCTCCTGCCTCCGCCTTACAGGCATGAGCTACCGCATCCGGCTCCCTTTTTTTTTTTTTTTTTTTTTTTTTTTTGAGACAGGGTCTCGCTAAATTACACAGACTAGTTTTGGTCTTGAACTTTTGATCCTCCTGCCTCTGCTTCCTGAGCCGCTGGGATTACAGGCGTGCGCCACCGCACCTGGCGTAGCAATTTTTTAAGTCCACTTTTTAAATAGGCAGTTTTGCGAGGATTCTTTTCAGAGCGCAGGTCCCTGGCACAGCTCCTTTCATTGGTGACCCAATGTCCAAACTCATCTGTGCACAGCAGGGCTGTGGGGCCACGGCGATGCCCAGTGACATCACGTGGTGTGTGACTGAGTCTGAGGTGACTCTGGGAAGCAGGGGGTAGAGCTGGACCCTGGGGCCTCATTTTGAGGCTGTGCCCCCAGGACAGGGAAGCAGGAGAGTTGTCCTCCCACCCTGAGCCCAGCCAGCTCCTCTTGGAGGGCCCAGCAGTCCCCGGACAGCCATGAGGACCCAGGCGGTGGCAGCCGGATGTGGGGTGTCCACTTGTGCTGAAGCACGTGGCTCTTAGCGCTTCTCAGGTGGCCACTCCAGGAAGATCAGCCTGGGGACAGCAGCCATCCTGGGACTCTGCCTACCTGGATGGCAGAGGAGGCTGGTGGACGCCCTGAAATCATAAGGGTGTTGACTGCACCCCAGTATGCCAGCAGGTACTTCCTGGAGGAGGCCCCAGGGGCTTTGCGTGCAGAGCGTGGGCAGTGCCCGTGGCCTGGGCGAGGGAGTGTGTCCCCCAGCCACTGGACACTGCTTGCTGGCCCATAGCTGTGGTGTCCTGACTTCAAGCTTGGCTGTTGAGTTCCTTTGTCTGGTTGCCTCGCCACACGCCCTGCCCTGGGCTGCCTCTGGCCTCTGGCAGTGGGCCCTCTCAACCTCAGGGATCCCCATGACATTGAGATTCACTCGTGCCTTTGGGTATGGACCGAGCAAGGGAGAGAGGCACCATGTTGGCCTGGGCACGGGCTCTCAGACCCACGGCATCCTCTGGCCGGTGGGTACCAGGCCCACTCTGCAGATGGACTCCTGACAGGGTGGACTTTACCCTCGATTTGATGCTGTGCCTCCATGCTTGCTTTTCGCTGTTGTCTTTTAAGGCAGACTCTCTCTGGAGCACCTGTGAGGTACCTGGTCAGGTGAAATATTTGGACTTGGTGGTGACTAATAGTCTGAACTGGCTGGGGTTTAGCTCAGTTGGTAGAGCACTGCTATGCAGTCTCTGAGGTCCCGAGTTCCATTCCCAGCACTGCAAACATGGGAGAAGGACGTGGCAATCCATTCCCAAGGCAATCCTGAAATAGTCAGCCACTGAAAACCCTATGAGGGTCACTATGAGTCGGACTCGACTTGACGGCACCTAACAATAATAGTCTGAACTGGCAAATGGGCTGCGCTTCCTGTTTCATCTCTGATGGTCCTTTATCTGCCTCCATTTCCCAGTTGAGGTTGCTGTGGACCCAAGAGGCTGGGTGCAGGGCCACCCCACACTCACCAGTGGCCCCAGAGGGTTTGTACTGACCCCTCGTCCCTTCCGATTGCCCCAGTAGAGCTGCCTGGGTGACCAGTCCTGCCCCGCAGGGACTGCCTCCCTCCTCCTCTTCCTAGGTGGGACCCCCTTGCTGCAGGCCCTGTTGGCCTCCACCTGGCAGGCATCTCTGTAGCTGTGTTGGACACTGCCATGCAGGTACACGGGGACTGGGCATGGTCCCGAGGGGGAGGGAGACCACCCAGGCTTCCACGTGCTGCGCTGACCGTGAGTCAGCTGTCACAGGCTCCGAACGTGGGCTTCTGCGCACTGGACTGGGGGTCACCTGCATCAGCCTCTTGGCTGGGCAAGGGCACTGAGGGGCACTGGGTGTCATCACGCTGACCCCCTTTTGGGGTCTCCCCACCCTCATTCTCTTGTCCTGGTCAGCTGGAGCAGGGGCTGGGTGTGTGGCGGGCCTGCAGGCTGTAAGCTCTAGGAATGGGGTGGCACAGGGCGGTGGCTGGCAGCCAGCCGCCTCAGGTGCTGGGCATGGTCTGACGCATGCAGTGACTCACCTGAGCAGTCTGAATGTCCAGGTGGCCTCTCTGCTCATGCCGTGCCCTGCACATCCGCAAGGCCTCATGGTCTGCTGGGCCGGGGCCTCGTGGCCTCGCTCAGTGGTAAAGGCTCATCAGCACCATTTCCTCCGTGAACCCTCCTGATGCCACCTGGTCCCCGAGTGGCCCTGCACGTGGGCATCTGACCACACCATGCCAACATGGGCAGGTGGGGGCAGCCCAGGCAGGAGGTGCCAAGGGCATGTGGTCAGGGTGGCCATGGGCCTCAAACAAGGCACCTCCAGGAGCTGGGAGCCAGGGCTGCACAGGGTCCAGAGGGAGATGGCTGGCTGGGGTTGCCCAGGGTGCCAGAGGACAGGGCATGTCCAGGGTGTGGCCTCAGGGTCCTGAGACTTAAGGGACAGGACGGGGGACAGGAGCCTCCTCCTCATCCAATGTCCTCTCCTCTATATGGGGAGCAGTGGAACTCTTTGACTTTTTATTGAGATAAAATTCACAAGCGCACGATGAACCATTCTAAAGCGAACAATTCAGTGACATTGGTGCCATCACCATGCTGCACTGTGGTCGCCACTGTCCAATTCCAGAGCCTTCTCATTGTTCCACAGAACCCTGCACTGGCTACTGGCACCGGGGCTCCTTAGTGAGGTGTGTGGCATTCCCCCCCACCCCGCTCGGCTTGCTGGCGTCCCCTCCCCACCTTCCTGAGCCCACCTGCTCCAGGCTGCTTGGGGGCTCTGGGTGTGGACCTGGGAGTCATGGTTGGGGGCATCCTGATACCCTGGTGCCCTCTTGGCTGCCTTGCATGTGCCAGACTCACCTCGTGGGTGCACGCCTATAACCCCAGCAGCTTGGGAGGCAGAGGCAGGAGGATTGCAAGTTGGAGACCAGAGGCAGTTAGCGAGACCCTGTCTCAGAAAAAGTAATGGGCTGAAGGTGCAGCTCAGTGGTCCAGCACTTGCAGAGCATGCAGGCGCGAGGCCCTGAGTTCAACCCCCAGTACCACAAAAAAAAAAAAAAAAAAAAGAACTAGACCCCCAGCAGGTGGAGGGCCCCAGCCCCTGTTCATCAGAATGCTCTGGCTGCTGAGCCTTCTGCAGAGATGCACACGGCTGGCCAAGGGCCCCTCGGGGCCTCAGCCTCCTGCTGTAGCCAAGGGGCTTTGAGACACCGCCTGGGGATCCGCCCTGCCTGAGCCCGGATAAGCTGCAGAGAGGGGGCTGGGCACAGGGCCCACCCAGGGCAGGCACAGGGTCGCTCAGGTGACCCCGGGTCCAGTTACAAAGGCAGACACAGCATGTGGGTGGCTCCCTAAGTCTCTGGAAGCCCAAGAATGTGGAGAGGGCTCATCCGGCCTGGGGTCCCTGGCTCTCTGGGTGGCGAGTGTGTTTACGGCCGGGCTGACTTTTCTGGCAGCTGCCTGGCCAGCCCCCAGCCCTTGCATCTAGCAGAGCACATGTCCGGCAAAGCGAGCTCGCTTATGGGCTGGCCTGTCAGCGAGGCCATGCCTGTCCACAGGGCGTGCCCACTGGGCAGGGTGGTGGAGCCACGTGCAGCACAGCCCAGCCCAGCCATGGCCTCAGCCGTGCCTCTAGGAACCCACCCTGTTGAAAGACACTAGAGATGAAGCTCAGGGGAACCCACGTGTCTGCTGGCTGCCGGGCCAGGCCTGTCTTCCAGGTGTGTTTGCCTGGTCGGGGGCTGGTGGGCAGGAGGTCACATTCCACTCATTGTGGCTTATCAGGCTGTCAGGCTGGCCCCGGAGGGACCTGGTGCAGAATAGGGCTGTTCCGGCCCCTCTGGGCACTCTCAGTGTGGACAGTAGGAGAGGTGTCTACAGAGACATGGGGAGGTGCCGTGACCTCCACTGAGTGCCTACTGCGTGCAAGGATGGTGCTGGGTGGAGAGCCCGGCTGGGGGGGGGGGGGCACAGGGAGGTGTCCCCCACCAGGGGCGGGGGTCTGAATGGCCCAGGAGGACTCATTCTGATGGGGTTCCCGGGGGCCTCAGGCTGCAAGGCCTTGGTGGGAGCCACCCTGCCAGTTTCCTCACCCTGTGTTTGGTGAGAAACCTCCACAGATAGGAGCCTCTCAGACCTGCCTCCGCGAGGCTCCCCAGCTCTGGCGGCTCGTGGGGTGTGGTCAGGACCAGCCGGGGGGCCGCCAGTTTGAGTGTTCTTTATTGGCGGGAACTGTCTTCCATTCTACCCACTGTGGGTCTCAAGCGTCCTGGCCTGCGGCTCATCCAAGGAGTGGGCAGTGCACGGCCACCCACGGGTTGCACGGGATGAGTGCCCTTCCACACGCCCCGCCATGCTGGGCTGTGAGGACCCCAGATGCCCGGAGGAGGGCACAGACCCTGTCCTCTGAAGCTGCACCCTGCTCCTGGGCTAGAAACCAAGGACTGTGGACGCTGGAGTTGCTGTTGCCCTCTGGCCCTGTGGCTGCCCCTGGGCCTCTGGAGCTATGCCGCTGTGCCACTGGGTTCTTTCTGGAAAACCTCCCACAGGGAGAGGCCCTGCGCCTTCACTGCCCGGACAGTGGTGACCCCGGGTAGGGTCTGCAAAACCAGTGGCTCCCGCAGATGCTAATCTGTGCTTTGAAACTGGGTGTAGCCACCTAGCCAAGGAAAACAACAGCAATGCTTTCCTTCTGCAAGGGGTCACCGGCTCCCTTTCATGTTTAATTTCGTTTGACCTCCCAAGTATTAGAGAAGAATGAGGAGAAAACCATGGTGTTTGTTCAGATGCCAGTGCGGAGCTTCAATGCTGAGATGGGATGCTTAGTTCCATCTTCTAAGGAAGAAATTGTAAAACCTTTTGTTTTTGTAGGTAACGTTCCTAGAAGAATATAAAACATGAGGTCAACGGAGGTCAATAGACCTCAACCCGGGGCCTGTGAGGCGGCTCCTTCAGCGTGGCTGTCCTGAGAGCCGGGGGTGCTGGCGAGCTCCTGTGTGGGGCCTGGGCTGCACCCACCTGGGGGCTGAGGGCCGCGGGCGCGAGCGTGGGCCTGTGAGCAGGTCCAGCCTGTGGGAGGTGCCCCCAGCGGGGGAGGTGTTGGGGTTCGGCCCAGGCCCAGCAGAGGTCAGAGCCTTGCCCTGACACCGAGTGTGTATCCGGGACCCACTGGACTGGGTTGGTGTAGCAGCGAGAGGCACCAAAGAAGGACCTGGGGAGACCTTCTGTGGGAAACAGGAGAGGGAAAGTTTATTGGGTTGTTCTCCAAGTGGGTGCAACCACCAAGCAGCCCCTGTCACTGCTCAAGTGCTAACTCCAAGCCTGCAGAGTGGAAATGCTGCAGACTCACTGGTGGTTGCAGCTCAGCCTTAAAGGCACAGCTACAAGCAGTTGGTGTTCTGCTGGGCCGGAGGTCTGGTGGTGTTGACTCTCGCAGCTCACCTTCTCTGCCTCCCTCCTTCCCAAGGGTGGGAGGAATTGGGAGGCTCTTCGTGACTTGCTTGTAGCCTTCGGCGCTTCAGGGCCCCTGGTCTTAATGAGTCGGCTTGTTTGGAGATCTTCCGCTGGATTGGGGAGCGCTGGATCAAGGTGATGGGGTCAGGACAGCAGTTGAGGAATGGAGAATGGTGGTGGGGTGAAGGAGGTCCGGGAGCCCTGCCTATATAGGGTCCTGGAGGGGGGTGTATACTGGGGTTAACCAATCAGGACACATTCCTGACAGGTATAGCAGGTGAACTGTCATACCTGCCAGGTAGGGAAAGTTATTTAACTGAGGTGCTAGGGGTAGCCAATCAAAATTGAGGTGGTTGAGGCTGGTCAGGCTGGCCAGGGGCCATCTTTGCTCCCTCAATGGGAGGGGTAGGAGTGAGTGAGTGGGATGTGGCCCTGCGGTCACCTAGATGTCAGTCCCTCAGGCTAGTATGAGGGACCCTAGTTATGGGGTGCGTTTAAAAATCCCAACAGTGAGGGTACCAGGCATCTGGAGGGTGTGAGAGCGAGAGGTGGCGTTCAGGCCTCTGTGTGGGGGTGACGGGAGGGCAGAAATACTCCACCAGAGGGTGCTGCTGGGTCTCTCCCCGGTGAGCAATGTGGCCGGACAGGCACCCCATCGGGATGGGCCCACTCAGGGCCGGGCGCCCCGTCGGGATGGAGCAGGGCTTCCGGAAGCCTCCCTCAGTGCCTCACATGGGTGGCTTGGTTGGGACTGGGTTTGCAGCCCCCTTTTTATGACCCTTCAGTGTCCAGCGCTCAGTGGGGCCACAGCATCCTGGCCTTTCCTCTGAGCAGAGATCACGGAGGATGGAAAGCCCCCCTGGGTGAGCTGGGGGGTGAGTGCCCCAACTTGGCAAAGCCAACCCCAGGTCGGCCCCTGGCCCCATCAGGCAGGGCACAGGAGGCAGCGAGGGGTGAGCAGGGCAGGGGGGCAGGCTGGCCAGGACAGGAGGGCGCCGGTGGGGTGGCAGGGGTGGGGAGGGCAGTGGGGACCTGGAGCCAGCAGAGGGGCCCCACACTGGCCCCCTTGGCTCCCCTCGGGTAGGGCACGCTGTGGGGGCCTCGGCCTCCTGATGGTCAGGACGCCATCTGTGTTCTAGTCAGGACAGCTGTGAACCTGCCCCCATCCGAACCCCAGAGCTCCTCCCATGCCCCTTCAAGAAGCACGGCGTGGCCCCACTTCTCTGTCCATGCTTCTTCCCAGAGCAGACCCTGCCTACCTGGGCCTGTTAAGGGGTGCGGTGGGGCCTCCACAAAGCCAGAGGATCTGAAGCCATTGTGGACGAGTCTCACTAGGAAAGAAGGCTTTGAAGGGGCTCATCCTGAGCCCACCTGCAAAGCCCTCTCATTTCCTTCTAGCATTTTTGAGGTGTCTGCCCACTTGGTGGTGATGATTTTAGCTGTTGATTTCCTCAGGCCATGAGCCAGGCACCTGTCTGAGACCTGGGGGTCAGAAAGGCCCCAGGGGGCTGAGGGGCAGCCCACCAGTTTCACCTTTAACCTCCTCCAGGGAGGTAGCCTTAAGGCAAACACCCCTGCCCTGGGCCCTGTCCAGCCATGCTGAGCGGAGGGAGCGTCCCTGTGGGCCGGGGTGGAGTGTGCCAAGGGGCTGTGTCCAGGGGTCCCGTAAGACAAGCCGGTCTCCAGATGAATCTGTGTCCCTCCCTGAAACTTCCTCTGGCTGCCTTCCTTGTGATTTTGAAGCTTATCCCAATATCCCAATACCTCGTCCATTTTCAACTCCATCTGGAGCAAGAGGGCTTGGAATTCAGCAAAAAGGTCGCCTTTGTTAGGACCTGCTGGCCGGGCCGGGACAGGACAGCTGGCTGCGGGGGCTGTGGAGCTGGGTGGACGGCGTCCAGCTACCCGAAGCTGGGTGGGGGGGATGGAGGCTTTGCCCGTACCTCCCCTCTGTGGGGTCCTGTCTGTGCGCGTGGACTGCACACCTGCCCGTGTCCTGCGCACTGCACACTTACATGCGTGTGCACTCAGGTATGCCAGTCCTGGGGCAGGGTGCCGCGTGCTCGCCACCCCCTCCTCCTCTCCTTTTGCGGCTTGCTTTGTCCTAGTCCTCCCATGACCCCGCCAGCCTGTCCTGTCGGCTTTGTGGGGGCAGCTGTGTCCAAACAGGAAGGGTGGCCTCCTGGCGCCTGAACCCTGACCAAGGGCCTTTTGCATTTGGCCCTTTGGTAGCCCCTGACCACTGGCGGGTATTTACTCTGAGCTCTGAGGGCCTCTGTGTGACGCTGGGCTGCGTTACTACGAGGTATTGGGATAAGGCAGCCTTTTAAATCTTGCGGAAAGAGCGGCTTGCTTCTTCAATGGCATTAGCAGATCCGTCTGGGGAGCTGGAAGAAAGCGTTAGACACCCACGTGTGGATACCCACGTGTGGATACCCACGTGTGGATACCCACGTGTGGTGTGACTTGTGAAGATGAATTCCAGATGGGCCCCTGTGCTCTTGGGCCGAGGGCTGGGGGCTGGGGCAGGCGCAGAGTGCGCACTCAGGATAAGCACAGAAACTCATGTGGTCAGAAACTGCCATGGCAACTCCATGCGGCCAGGAGATTTTATTGTGTTTTGCAAGTATATTTGTCCACAGCAGATCAGGCTGGGAGTGGTGCTGCCCACAATGGAGGAGCCGTGGCCTGGAGTCCGCAATAAGAGCGGAGACCCTGGAAATAGTTTTGCTTAGGCCGTCCAGGGGCCTTGCGGGAACAACCTTATAGCAGGGCCTCAAAGACTATGGGAAGAATGGAGGCAGGGGCTACACGGAAACACAGTGGGAGTGACAGGAGGATGACCTTGTGACCAGAGGATGGGCCGACCTAGATGGCACAGGGCCTCTCTGCAGGAGTGGGCAAAGACACCACGGAAAATAGGGAGGGGTGCAGGAGGCTCAGATGACCCTGTGGGGTGGACCACCGTGACGGAGGTGCCTCTCGAGCAGGCCAGAAATGCGGTTGGATGGGGCTTCCTGGGGCTGCTGTTCTGGGGACCACGGAGTCGGTGGCCTAAGACAACGTGAGTTTATTACCATACAGTCGGAAGTGGGAGATGGGCCTCGCTGGCTACTTTCAGGGTGAAGGCACGGCTGGTCCTGGCGGGGAACCCGTGTCCTGGCTTTCCCAGCACCTAGAAGCCGCCTGTGCCTCTGGCTCAAGCCCTCCTCCGCCCCCAGGGGCAGCAGGCACCTGGCTTCCCCCGGCTGCACCTCCTTGGTCTTGCTCACCTCAGTCTTCCCCCGACAGGGCCTCTGCACCGTGGGCCGCTCCTCAGCCAGGCTCTGCCGTGTGAGGTGGCCGGTGGCAGCCTCTGCCACCGCCTTAACCTTCGTGACAGTCGCTGCTTCCTGGGATCAGGACACAGACATCTGTGGTCCGTGGTTTTACTGAGCACACAGGAAAGGCCCCAGGGGCCGACTCCACCACGGGGCTGGGTGGGGTGTGGCGCAGGGGTGGAGGCTTGGCATGCATGGGCAGGGCCGCGGCAGTGCCCAAGGGCTGCTTCTGGGACTTGGTCCTTCTGGTGTTCAGGTTCCAGGGTCTTGACCCCTGCCGCCGGGCTGTGGGGGGCCACACTACACAAAGGGAGTCACACAGGGCAGGGAGACCTGGGTGGGACAGAGGCGTGGACAGGCGTGGGCCTCGCCCAGGCCAGCGGGGGCTGGGTGCAGCTGGTACAGGATGAGCACGGCAGGCCTTGTTCTGCCTGTTGGCGCCTGGTGAGCGGGTGCGGGCTGGCGTATGGGCTGGCGTGTGTGTGTGTGTGTGTGTGTGTGTGTGTGTGTGTGTGTGTGTGTGTGTGTGTGTGTCCACATGAGTGTGGGAGAGTGGAGGAGGTGAGGACGGGGTGCCACTGCTCACAGGCCGTGGACTTGCACTCTGGGCTTTGATGCTTTACTTTTGTAGTGAAAGCGGAGTCCCACTGAGGAGGGCGGAGCAAACTTTCAGGCCCAACCCTTGAGCTGTGACTTTTGCATCTGGCTAAGAAATACTGGGTCAGTGGCTCCCCCTGGTGGCTGCTGGCCAGCACATCCTCAGGGTCTGTGTGTTTGGGGGGTGTTTTCCCGGAGTCCTTGCCCCGTCGGGCTCTTCTGGACACCAGAAGTGAGCCCAGGTCAGGATTGGAGGGTGCCTGTCCTCACACGGAGGCTGGCATTTGAAAGACGCTCAGGAAATGCTAACTGTGGCGCCACGAGGGCCGCCTACAGGCCTGGTAAGTGAATGGCCGCCTGCGGGAGCCCGTTCAGCAGGAAGTGGGAACTGGAGCCCAGCAGCTGGAGGCGCTTGCAGAAGTGACTTCCAGAGAGAGAGAGCAGCCTGGGCCGGGCTGGGCCGAGGGCCCGCACCCCCCCCCGCCCCCCGCTTTCCTTCCCAGTCCTCTGTTGCCAGCTGCCACGGGAAGGCTGGAAGCTGATCTCGGGGGGCCAAGGGCTGTGCTGGCAGACGGACAGGCCTCTGTCTGGGCAAACATGGCCCACCTGGGCTCCAGGAGGGGAGGGGGTTGTGTGGGCCAGGCTGTGTTGTACCAGTGTCCTGGCGCCTTCCTAATTGCATTCCGTGGGTTCTGGCTGGAATTTACCGCCTGCTTCAACCCGGCCGGGTGGGGGAGGCCAGCGCAGGGGGTGATGCCCAGCCTCCACCACGTGGGCCCCTGAGCTGCCCTTGCTCTTGGGGACAAAGAGAGGGCTTGAGGCTGCCACAGGGACAAAGCAGGGGCTTGAGGCTGCCACGGGGCGGCAGGTGGCCTTCCCAGACGTGGGCTCAGGGCCAGCCACCTCCTCCAGAGGCTGGAGCTCTTGGTCCACATATCCCCAAAGCGGCCAGAGCCCGCCACGATTGCGGTTCACACCTGACTGCACATGGGACTCGCCTGGGAGCCTTAAAAAAATCTGCTGCCAGACTCTGTGCCAGGCACGGGCAGCCAGAACTGGCCTTTGGCTGAGTGCCCAGCTTTGCTGGACTCTCACCAGGGAGCATCAGCCGCCCTCCTGGCCACTCCAAGTCTGTGATGGACAACCTCCCCTGTGGCCCTGGATGCAGGCTGCCTCCCTGCTCTCCTCTGGTACTGTGGCTGGCCACGCTGCGTGGCAGAGTCTGCCGTGGCTCCTGGACCTTTCTGTTTTGTGTTCAGCATGGGGTGGTCGCCATCACAGGCCCCATGGGGACCTCTGCCATTGCTTCCCCGCCCCACTCATCACCCTGCTTTCTCTCTGCGGGCACTATGGAGGCTGCTGTGTCCCCATGTAGACCCTGGGCCGGTGTCCCTAGCCCCACTGAGTGCATGTGGCCATCGGAGAAGGTGGGGACAGGCCCCTGTGCACCTTGCATGGTGTCCAGTGTTGAGCAGTGATTGGAGCATGGGGTCCTCTTCCTGGGGGGTGATGCTGAGGGTCCTTGGGGTTTGGCCTGTGCTATGGCAGGCAGAGACCCCAGGACCCGGTCTGTGGAAGGGCTCCCTGGTGGTGGCCTTTGCACCGCGATGGAGGCGCACCATTTTCTCCTGGAATTAGTATCCCAGAGGTGGCTTTGCAGGGGCCAGGGAGGAAGCTGCCCGCACAGGACACGCCCTATCCCACCCACAGCCGGCCGGGAGGTTGGTCTGCTGGCCGTGGAGACCTGAGGCTCGGACTCAGACATGTTGTCCAGTTTGATTAAGATGCCAGAGCCGCAGACGGCGCGTGGGCTCAGGGGGGAGACGCACACAGAGAAACAGAGGAAAGATCAAGAGCAGGAACCCGCCCTGCGCTCGCTCTAGCAGCTGCTGGCCAGCTGGGCACCCTGGAGGCCAGCCTGGAGGCAGGGCCGGCAGGCGGGGCAGGGGTGGGAACAGGCTTTTGTGGTTTTGTGATTTCGTGGTTTAAAGTGGCAACTCAGCCTGTGTGTCCGTTCCTTTATCTCCTGGCCGCAGCGGGGGCTGCACCCAACTCTCTGCTTCTCTCTTCCCGTCCCCCAAACCAACCAGACCAAGACAGAGCCAGCCGGGAGGCCCCTGACGTTCCCTGTGGTTTTGTCACTGGTGATCTTGCAGTGACATTTCTGAAGAGGAGACCTTTCCGTGGGGAAAGTGAAGTGCATGGGAGCTGCGTCCGCGGCACCCTGCGACCCCACGGCCTCGGAGCCTGGGCAAGACGCCAAGGGCCTTGCATCCCACAGCCTGCCAGTCACCCTCAGCGTGTCTGAGACTGGCCGAGAGAGGCAAAGGGCTGCTGTGTGGGCAGCAGGGCCTCCTCAGCCAGGGCCCGTGTGGGAGGAGGTCACAGTCTTGTGACAGGAATCTGAGATGACACAGGCCCGCCTGGGCCGCCTCCCAGCTGAGGCCACAGTGGCCTTGCACGCTCTGCCCTGCTCAGCTGCCTCCTCCCTCTGTGCCCAGGTGTCCCCTGGAGTCCCCGGGCCTTGCAGCAAATCTCCACAGCCTGGGCGACTCCAAGCCGCAGGCTGGGAGGCTCCTCTTGCCTTCCCTGGGACCCCGGGGCTGTGGCCGCGTCCCTCCGGCCGCTTCCTCCTCTTCCCATAGCTCCCCACAGTCTTCTCCCCCTCAGAGGCTCCGGTTAGACCCAGTGAGCCTCGGGGCACAGGCCCTTTGTCCAAGCGGCAGCCCCTCGGGTCCACAGGAACTCGGGCTCTTTCCTCTCCCTGGCCTCCCCACGAGGGCCTGTCACTGGCCTGGAGGACCTTACAGGGATGGTTGGGGGAGCACAGCCTCACATGGACCCTTGGCTGGCCGAGGGTCTTGCTGTAGTGACAGAGCAGGGCAGGAGGAGCCTGAACCTTCCTGAGAGAGGGGCCGGAGAGCGGAGCACTGAGTGCCTGGGCCGCCACAGCGCCTGGCCAGCCACTGCCCGCCCTGCATGCTGCCGGCTTCCCCTGAAGAGCCAGGAGGGAGGGGCATGGCCAGGGTCCACCAGAGGACCTCATAGGCCCTGGGAAGTCCCCACCCAGAGCTGCTTCCCCGACGGCCCTGGGCCATAGCCAGAGAGGACTGTGTCCCCACAGCCCATGCCACCCCTGGTCACCTTGGGGCCACAGCCCTGGGGTTGGACGCCACTGGCCGTGGCTGCCACATGTGACATGCTGAGGAGAACCAATGACCTGCGCCTGTGCTTGTGCTTTCTTTGTTGTTTTAAATTCTGTTTGTGGATTTCGGTTTTACAATTACAAAGGGCATGAGGCAGGCAAGGCAGGAACCGAGGCTTGGGTGTGTGGGAGCCGTCCGTCCTTGGCTCCGCCGCCTGCCTGGTCTCATCTGAGCCTCGTTTGCCCCGAGTACCTCCTCCGCAGAGCCCCTCAGCCTGGCAGCTCCCCCGGTTCCTCTGTCCCCATGCAGTGGACAGTGCAGGTGCCTTCTTCCCATAGACGAGCACGCCTGGACCCAGCAGTGGGGCCGTATGAGGGCTCTGCTGTCGGGGAAGAACCTGGTGCGTGTGAGGACTGGGGTGGCCTTGAAGTCAAACAGAGCCTGGGCACGCCCCGGTTCCTGCTGTGGCTGGCCGGGGTGTGAGCTGGGAGTGTGGCTGTCCTGGGCTGCCCTGCCCCCGCATCCCACCCTGGTTCGCACTGGGCTTCCGCCTGCCCTGGCCAGATGCACACCAGGCGTCGGGGGAGCTTTGGTGCCAACTACCAAGCGTGTAGGTCATGGGCTGTGGATCCTTCTTCCTGCCGCATCCACCCCGGGGCCGGGGGACCCCCTGCTCTGTCTCCGGCCCACACCTCCCTCATCATCATCAGCTACATTAAGACGACAGGGCCCGGGCAGTGGTGGCCGCACTTAGGAGTGGGCTTAGCCTGTGGGACAGCTGTGTGGCTCTGGGCAGGCACAGCCTCGGGGCCATTAGGATGTCAGCAGGTTCACTGGAAGGACCGGGCCCTAGCACCAGGGAATGCTTGACCCCACGGCTCCCACCAGGCCTGAGCATGGCCGTGGGAACCCATGTGAACTTGCCCTCCAGCCTTCATGAAAAGACCTGGTTAATTAGCAACTACGAAGCGCTTAAAAACCAAATGGGGGCTGGTCATGGTGGCATATGCCTGTAATCCTAGTGGCTTGGGAGGCGGAGGCAGGAGGATCGCAAGTTTGAGACCAGAGGCAGTCTGCATAACTTAGTGAGACCCTGTCTCAAAAAGTAAAAAAATGGGCTGGGGGTGCAGCTCAGTGGTCCAGCACTTGCAGAGCATGCAGGCGTGAGGCCCTGGGTTCAACCCCAGTACTGCAAACAAACAAACAAACAAACAAACAAACAAAAAAAACCAAAAACAAACAACCAAATGGGCCATTCACTGTCCAGAGCATACAGCTGCCCCTCTTGCCTGGAGTGGGGGGCAAGGCTGGGCCCCTCTCTGTGGACTGGGCTCTCCTGGGTCCTGGAGGGTCCAGGGCATGTGGATTTGGGGTTGTGTGGACTGTGCTCCGTGATAGTACTTTTCTGTCCCATGGGGCAGGTGATGGGGACCCTGCCCCAAACCAGCCATATCCCCAGACACATCTCAAGGCGTGTGCCAGGCACCCAACTGGCCCCAGTGAAAACACTAGTCAACTATTAATTCCCAGGGTCAAGAGTCTATTTGGAAGAAACCCCGGCCCTGTGTGCCCACCAGAGAGACATTTGAGCTCTACCGAGGCACCTGGTAAATCACCCACTACCCGCTCACCCCGGCCCCAGCGCAGTGGACCCCCAAGGCGTCCACAAGGTGGTGTCCACGGCTCAGAGGTCACCTCTGCTCCCTCCTGCCAGCTGGGCTGCTGCTGGCCAAACGAGCGTCTGGCCCCTTTCCAAGGGAGGCTACGTCGCCACGTTGCCACGTGAGGATGCGCTGGCTCTGTGGGAGCGTGGCTGCCCAGGGCTGCCGTGTGTGAGGCTCCACCTCCACCCCTCCTGGTCCTTCTCATCCCCCGTGGCCCCTCCCACAGGCCACAGTCACCTGTCCATGCTCTTGCTTTTGTCTGTCTAGGACAGCCCACGGGCCACAGGCCGAGCTCCTCCCCTTTGTCCCTAACCTCAGGCCCTGGTGCAGGCAGGTCCTGCCTAGAGCTCAACGCACGTTTGTTAGTGGTGACGGAAAATACGGCCACGTAAGGTGAAGAATCAGCGTCGTGCAGGGCCTGCTCAGCCCTCGGGCTTGGGCTCTGCTGGTGTAGGGTGCACACAGTGGCCGTGGCAGTGGCAAGGTTTGCGGTCACTAGGGAGTGGACGTGACCGCTGCTGGCCGGAACTAGTGTGCAGGAGATGCCGGCTGTGAGCAGCCTCAGTAGCCTGAAAGCACCTTGGGGACAGTGACGATGATACGTGTCCTTGTCCCTAGGTTTTAAGAAAATGATAGCGACTCCTTAGAAAGCAAGTCTGAAAAGCGCACAGGAATTCATAAAAAACAAAACAAAACCCTTTCATCAAATACATGGGAGAAATCAGTCTCATTAAAGATCATGTAAATGCAAGTTGAACAGCATTAAGGATTGTTTGGCTTGGAAGATACAATGTGGGTTGTGTTTTTAGTTTTGTCAAGATATACACATACCATGCAAACCACTCATACGAAGTATACAATGCTGTGGTTTTTAGTATATTCAAAGGTGTGCAACCAACACTATTGCCAACATTAGGACATTTCATTACTTTAAAAATAAACCCTTAGTCTCTCAGCTCCTGCCCCTCAACCCCCTTTCCTCAGGGCTGCACAGCCCCTAATGTACTGCATGGATTTCCCAGTTCTGGATATTTCACATAAGTGAAGTCAAATATGTAACCTTTGAGTCTCATTTCTTTCCCTTAGCATGATGTCTTCTCTGAGGGCATGGTCAGTCCCTCGTCACCGTCTTAAAGAATCTGAATAACATTTTCCAATAGACACACTCTTAACTCACAGCATAGCACATGTCAATGCTTCATTCCTTTTTATGGCTGCATAATGTTCCATTGTATGGATAGGCCACATTTTGTCTGTCTAGTGATTGATGAGCCTTTGGGTTCCTTCCATCTTTTGACTATGATGCGCAGTGCTGCTGTAAATATTCGCAGTCAAGTGTTTTTGTGGACATAGGTTTTTATGTGAGTGAGTATGCTTAATCATTTGAGGAACTGCCACTGTTCTCTCCAAAGTGGCTGTATTTTTTTACATTCTCACCAGCAGTGTGTGAGGTTCCAATTTCTACATATCCCTGTCTTTGTGATTATCTGTTTTTCTTGTTCTAGCCATTTTAGTGAGTGTGAAGCAGTGTTTTGTGCCCTGTGTTTGCATTTTCAGGATGGCTAAGGATGCTGAGTATCTTTTGTGGGCTCATTAGGAGTTTGTGTATTTTCCTTGGAGAAATATCTGTCTAGTCTTTGTTGTTCATTGGTAGTTGGATTGTTTGTCTTTTTATTGTTGAATTATTAGTCCTCTACATATTCTAGTTTAAGTCCTTTATTGGATATATGATTTGCAAATATTTTCTTCCATTCTTGATGCCATTTCACTTTCTTGATGGTATCTTTTGAAACATAAAAGGTTATCATTTTATGAACTCTAATTTATTTTTTTTTCACTTGTTATCAGGCTTTTAGTGTCATATCTAAGAATATTTTGGCCAATCTAAGACCATGAAGATTTATTCCTATGTTTTCTTCTAGAAGTTTTATATTTTTAGCTCTTATCTTTTGGTCTTTGATCCATTTTAAGTTAGCTTTTGTATATGGTGTGAGGTAGGAATCTGGCATCATTCTTTTGTGTGCAATTGTCCAGTCGTTGAAATGGTTCTTATAGGGGTTGGTTCTTAAAGGGGTTTTTAGTTTTTGAAATGTCTGTTCTGTTTTAGGGTGAGCATGGGTGGTTGCTGCAGTGTCTTCAGTTGACTCAGAGCACATTTAAGTATTTTGTGTAGGTGATCGTAGACATTAAATGACAGTGTCAGAGAGCCCAGGTCCCGCTCTGGTCCCATCCACTGGCTCTCCTTGCTTGGGTTTAATAGGAGACCTGAGAGGCTCTGCCTCTCCCAGCCTCTCCTGGCTCCCTGCCAGGTGGTTTTAAAGGCTCGGCAGGAATAACTCCCACACCAGAGCCCCGGGGGACGCAGATTGATGTCTGGAAAGCATCTCTTCCCACCCTGTGCTGAGTCACCCTTCTCTCCCAAGGTGAAGCCGTGGGGGGTGTCCCTGGAGGACGTCGGGGAGAAACTTGTGTTTTCCCAGCAAACTCTTCAGGTCAGAAAGTTGCAGATCTGCAGAAACCTGGATAGGGGGCCACAGAGGCTCATTTGCGTCCTGCAGTTTCCTAGCGGGTACCATGTGCCCCATTTCCCTGGACCCTCTCTCTTTCTCCTGTCCACATCTTATCCACACACAGATCCACGTACACACGTATCTGGACCCAAGAGTATCACCTGTGCGTATAACCATGAGCACACACGCCCATGAACACACATCTGTATACACACATGCACACACGAGTATCCACACATACATGGCCACAAATGCGCATCTGTATACACGCATCCATATACCTGCAACCCACGCACATCCACCCACATGTGGCACGCACATGCATGCCATGCACGCACATCTGTCCACACAGGCCGTGCCCACTTGTCCATGTGCGTGCTCATGCACTTGCGTGTCCGCATGCACACGTCTCCTTGGAGCAGTCGCAGCCCCCGCCCCCTGCCCTGTGCTCCTGTGCGCGTCGTCCAAGGACATTCTGCAGGGCCGCGGCACGCTCGCTGCCCCTGAGACGTTTGCAGTGGTTCTCTCTGTCCGCCAGCCAACAGGCCATATCCAGACGCCCCACTGGCCCAATAGCATCCTTTTGGTTAGGTTCATTTCTTCATGGCACCAAGGAGCCCCTCCAGGGCCACCTGAGGGCGCAACTCCGGAGTCTCCTTCCTCTAGAAGCCCCCTCGCCACCTCGCCTGGCAGATGTGGACGTCTTTGGAGTCCAGCCGCACGTCTGGGGTGTCCCGCAGTCTGGATGTGTTGAGCTGCTTCCTTATCTTTGAATTCAGGCTTCTGCTGAGAGCGCCAGGCAGAGACCTATGTTCTCTCCGTGGCCACCCAGTGGGGGCGTCAGGGAAGTCTTGGCCCCTGGGTACTCGGGTGCCTGGCAGCTTCCTGCCCTCTGACCCCTTTGCTGCCCTTGATGATCCTTCCAAGCAGGTGGTCTCCCTCGGCTGTGGTTGCCTTCTGAGGGCAGGCTCGGCGGGGCTGGGGCTCTGCTGTGTGTCTCTGAGCACCCCTGCCCATCGTGGGAGTGTGGAGCAGCCGGCCCCGCCGGGAGCCGGGCGGTGCTTGGCATTTATTCAGACACCAGTGCTCTCTGGTTCATGATCGCCTGGTGGAGGGGTTTAGATTTGGGGGCTGGGGGGTTGCTCTTCCCACCCACAGTCCCCGTGTTCCGCCAGGCAGCCAGGACCCCAGAACCTTGGAAATGCTAGGGTGGCATGGCCTAGGGCATGTGTCTGGGGAAGAACTGAGAAGGGCCTTGTCAGGAGTACGGGCTGTGGCTCCACCCCCAGGGAGGGTGGGTTTGGGGGACGTTATGCCCCCCCCCCCCCGCCCAGTCCAGGACCAAGTGGGGGCTGAAGGAGGCGCTGCAGTCCAGTGGTTAAGAACGAGACGGGGTGTCGCCAGGTGCAGTGGCGCACGCCTGTAATCCCAGTGGCTTGGGAGGTGGAGGCAGGAGGATCCCAAGTTCGAGACCAGAGGCAGTCTGCATAACTTAGCGAGACCCTGTCTCAAAAAGTAAAAAATGGGCTGGAGGTGCAGCTCAGTGGTCCAGCACTTGCAGAGCATGCAGGCACAAGGCTCTGGGTTCAACCCCCAGCACTGCAAAAAAAAAAAAAAAAAAAAGAGAGAGAGAGAGAGAGATGCGGTGCTGCTGCGTCTCCCTGCCGCCCAAGGTCCTTGAGCCACATGCTTGGCAGTGGGGCTGGGCGGCTGCTCGGGAGCCCGGGTGCCTGCAGGGAGGAGGTGTGGGGCCTGGATCTGGGGCTCCGTCTGTGCCTCTCACTGTGCCCATCCAGGCTGGGAGGAGAGGCTGCCTGCTAGGGTGGGGCCCCTTCAGAGCTCCTCCCATGCTCCCCACCCCACCAAGGGGCCCAAAAGCTTTTCTCCATCATTGTGGTCTGAAGTCCCACCGAGCACTTGGAAAGTCCGGATAATTGGAAGCTATTGGTTTTCTGGGGCTGGGTAGAGTTTTCTGGGGCTGGGGTTGGTAGAGTACCGCCCTGCCAGTCTCTGAGGTCCCGAGTTCGATTCCCAGCACCACAAAAAAAACAGGAGAAGGATGTGGCAACCCACTCGAGAGGCAATCCCAAAACAATCAGCCATTGAAAACCCTATAATGGTCACTATGAGGTGGACATGACTCCATGGCACCTAACAACAACAACAATGGTTTTCTGATTCGGAAGGTGGCGTGGAAGGATAGAGTTGGGACCTCTATTGGCCGTGCTCTCCTCGGGGAGCAGACAGAGGGTGCTGGGGTGGCAGGGACCCAGGCTCTGTTCCTTGGAGGCTCAAGGACACCCCCTGGGGCTGGCTGGGTCGGTGGGCAGGGGACAGGGACTGGACACTGCTCCAGGTCTGGCTGGCCCTGCAGGCCCAGATATCTTGGTCCTGAAGGGAGGAGCAGAGAGGACGTGAACCCTTGCTGGAGACCTGCTCAGGACACTGCCGGCTCCAGCAAGCTTCCCAAGGGGACGGTTTGATGGCATGGGCCAGGGGGAGGGGGGCTCTTGGCTCCTCTATCCCTGGTTGTCCCCTATGCCTGTCTTTGCGGCCACGGAGTGGGTAGCCCGGGAGGCCCACACAGATGCAGGGGCCCAGGGATGCGTGCTACAGGCTGAGGCTCAGGGCCACTCCAGAGCCAGAGGTGAGGCGTGACATCTGCTGGCCACGGATGCACTTCTGGTGGTTGGGCTCCCAAAGCCCGTTCTCGCCGCGGTGGCCACGCCCCGAGCCTTTCACCTCCCTTCACGTGTGGGTGTCTTGTTTTTTCTTTCTTTAATGAAAATAAAAGACCACATTATTCAGGAATCCAAATCAGACGGCCGACAAGACAGAACAAACCCTGGCTCGGGGCAAGGGCACGTCTTGCTGCAGCAGTGGGAGGGCGGAACCTTCTGGAAGGAGATGGGGCTCTTCTCTGAGGGAATGGCCAGTCCCTCGCCACCGTGGTGCTTGGACAGCGGAGTGATCCCAGAGCCAGAGTGTCCTCGTTCCTGCCCTGGATGCAGTACCTTTCAGAGGACAGGCTGAGCCACAGGCCTGGCTGGCATGGTCTGTGCACTTTGGGAGTAGCATGGTAGCAGGAACAGTCTGAGGTCCTGGGGGCTGTGTAGGAGTTCGCCGATGGAAACCGTGCTAAAGTGGTGCTGCCTCTGGCTCCGTGTCCCTGATGTGGTTAATCCCTGGGTCCCAGGAATTCCTGTGTCCCTGTCGCTCCTGAGCTGGGAGCTGACGGTCGGGAGGGTGAGGCTGCTCCTTGTCCAGGCAAGAACTAGCGGTGGGAGCCCCGGAGGACTGCGGCAGGCGAGAGCTTGGGCGCTTAGGTCTCGCTGCCTGTGCTCGTGGTCAGGTGGCCGCTTAGGAACTGAGGCGAGGCTATTCCTCTTCTCAGGTGCCCCGTGGGGTCCTGAGGCAATCACTCCTGGGCACTTCACTGCTGCGGCCCTTGTGACCTGAGTCCACGTGGGGCCCACATGTGGCTCTGTGGAACTGGGGGCTACGGGAGGATACAGGACGGGCCACCCTACTGTAGGGGCAGCTCCCTCAGCGGTCCTGAGGCCGGGTAGATGCCCACTGAGGGGCCCCTCATGGCTGCATCCAGCCACACAGTTGACTCGGGCAGCACCGAGTGCAGCTGGGCTTGCAGGGTGGCACAGTTCTGGACGGGGTCCCCGGTGGGTGTGGCTGCCCTGGGTTTCTAGTCCTAGGCCCTGCCATGTGGGAATCCATGCACACGGGCACCTCCGCTGTGGCTTCTGCCAGGCCTTACCAGAGCCTCCCAGACCAGCCTGAGGGGCCGGTGTTACCCACAGGCCCTGTTGCCTGCAGTGGAAGCCACGTATGTCCTCATCAGGTCACCAGGAGAATGGGACAGGAGGGCCAGGGTTGGACCTGCATGCAGCCTGGACAGCTGCAGTCCGGCCCAATGTCTGGGGGCTTGGGGCTGACTTCCATGAAGGGGGTCCTTCCGTCTCCCTATTCTCACAGCCGACCTGAAGGGGAACCCTGCAGATCCCCAGGACCAAGATTGCCACACCCTGTGGATGGCCTGTGCTCTGTGGTGTGGCCCCTTGGGGAGGCCACGGCAACTCCCTGTTCCTGACCGATTCCCCGGCTGTCCCATGGGGCCCCCACAACGGGATGAGGACCCGTCTGCACTGTGGGGGAGGTGTGGCTGAGAGCTCAGTGCAAAGCCCAGGGGCCACGGTGCTTGTGCCCAGGGCTCAGACAGCTGCCCGCTGGGGAGTGGCAGCTTGCGTCACAGGCTAGGGATGGTAGGCTGGTCCCTCCTGCCTCGCCTGGGCCCTCTGCCCGGGCAGGGTCTGTCCCCCCATCTTCCGTCTGGAAGTGTGGGGCTCTTGTCTTCAGTGCGGGTTTCTCCCTGGGAGTTGTGGATGTCGCTGGGCTGAGGCATCTCTGTGCTTTCCGCAGATCCTGCGAGCCTCCCACGGACACCTGTTCCAGCTCGAGCCGGCCCCAGGTTGCCTTCTGTCAGCAGGGGCTGAGGAACCGCGGGGGATAAGGCTGGGTGCTACTCCTCACCGCTCAGCTTCTCCACTCTCTGCCAGTATGGGGAGCTGACACCCCCAAATAGTGGCCCCTTTGCTCTGAGCACACAGACGGTGACACCTGACAAGGACCCCCTACCTGGGGTCAGGCAGGGCAGGGAGTTTGGTCGTGCAGACTGAGACCCCAGCTACACAGAGCTGCTAAGTGCCCAAGCAAGTGTGCCTGAGTGCGCAAGTTAGCACGTGTGTGTGCGATATGTGTGCAGGTAAGCACCGTGTGTGCATGTGTGCGGCGTGTGTGAGCCAGCCTGTGTGCCGCAGGTGCTTCCTGGTGGGCGGCTGGTCTGGAGCCAGAGCTGTGGACTGGATATCTGGAGAACCTTCCATGTATGCTGTCCCGCCGTGTACCCTGGGAGGTGTCCGTGACTCGGAAGGTGGCAGGCAGGGTGCAGTTGGGGGTGCCAAGGGTGGGAGAGAGGCTGATGGCAGTGTGGGCACTCAGGGTGGGAGGGGCGGAGCTTCTGCCATCCCATTGCGGCTGAGGTTGGCCCCTGGGGCCTGGCTCTGCCCAGGAATTGGGGGTTGAGCCTGTGGACACAGGGCTCACGTGGGTGGTGAGTGGCCCCAAGAGCGATCGATGCCTGAGTGTCCAGAGCCATCCAGGTGGGGCAGAGGGTCAGGGGATACCCATCCTGCCGTAAACCACGATCCCCCCCGAGTGGAGCCCAGGGTGCCCTCTCCCAGTATGTGCTGGGGGAGGGGGCTCTATCCTGAGACTCTGAGGCATAAAATCACGTTAGTGGTGGCAAATTTTCAATCACAGAGGCTGTTCTCTGGGTGTTGGTTAGACAATGCGGAGCTCCTATGGTTAGGTGCTGTCAAGTTGGGTCTGACTCATAGTGACCCTCACGGGGTTTTCTTATTTATTATTATTATTATTATTATTATTATTATTATTATTATTATTTTGAGACAGGGTCTTGCTAAATTACACAGACTGCCTCTGGTCTCAAACTTGTGATCCTCCTCCCTTCGCCTCCTGAGCCGCTGGGATTACAGGCATGCCACCACGCCCGGCCCTCACAGGGTTTTCAGTGGCTGATTGAGGATTATTATAGAAGTGATTGCCACATCCTTCCATTTTTGTAGTGATGGGGATCAAACCCGGGTCCTCAGACAGTGCTGAGCAGCACTCTACCAACTGAGCTAAACCCCAGCCCCAATTCTGAGCTAAGTGGGGATCAATTTTGGCAGCCAGGCCTCGCTGAAGCACAGATGTCTGTGTGCGGTGTGTGCATGCAGGTGGAGAAGGGACGCAGCGTTTGCCTGTTGACTGAATTCTGACCCCAGACATGAGGCCTGCCCTTTGGACAGCAGCTGAATGCTGAGTCCTCCCTGTTCTGTGCTGGGTACAGTGGGGGATGTGTCCTCAGAGCGTTTTGGTCACAGCCACAGCCTACCTGGCCCAGCCCTGGGGAGGTGTACTCCAGCCAGAGCCTGCAGAAGGTGGGGAGAGGGGGCAGCTGTTACCGGGGCATACGCGGCCTAGTGTCGAACGTGGCCATGAGACTGTGAGGGTGCGTGTCAGAACGTCCGTGTGCGGTCACATGGGAGTGCACGTGCGAAGGCGTGAAGGTATCTGTGAGTGAGGGTTAGCGTGAGTGCAGATTGCCCTGAGGCCACTCTGACTGCCTCTTAGGGGCTCCACGGTCTAAGCCAGGCCCTCAGGCCTCCGTGCCTCAGTTTCCTCATCTGTAGTCCGGTTGCAGGCCGAGTGGCACACAGACCCTCAGGGTGCACCCAGTACCCCGTCCAGCCAGCTGTGGAAACTTGGCAGCAGCTCACCCTTGGCATGGGCCCTGTGGGGCTGCTGGCAGTGCTGAATGCTCATATAGGAGGACTTGGTCCTGCCCGGCCCAGTCCTCCTGGCAATGGGGAGACTGAGGCAGGAAGCCATGACTCAGGCCCTGAGAGGTGACGCTTAGCAGCCGTGCCAAGGGGAAGTCCCCGCCCTGCCTGGAATTATGCTCGCCTGCGCCCTGGCAGGGAGCCAGGCCGGCAGGCGTGGGCTCATGGCTGAAAGCCAGTGGAAGCGTGCTTGGGGGGGAAGGGCTGATGGTGGCTGTCTGTCAGGAGGACCCTCTGCGAGTGGCACCGGGGGTGGCCAGCCCAGGCAGGGACTTCTGCAGGGCTCAGCTCGGATGACCCTTGCACCTCCTCCATGCCTCTCCCCACTCGCTCCTGCCGGAAAGATCTGGACTTTCTCGGGTCTCTGCCTGGACCCCCAGTTCCTGCCCCTCTGCCCTCCTGCTGCATGGTTGGCCCAGCCTGTCCGACCCAGCAGGGGCCCTGCAGTCATCGCCTGCCTCCCACTCCCCCTGCGCTTGCACCTGCCCTCTGGCCTGGCTTGGAGCAGGGGTGCAGGGCACCGTGTGCCCTCTCTGTGAGCCACCCTCTGAGGGCGCTGCCCGGTACTGGGGGCCAGGGAGGGACGCAAACAGCAGCCCACCCAGGAGAGCGGGGGCAGCCGCCCGCCTGGACTTGATGCGCAGGCCAGGAAGCACTGCATGTTGTCACTTCTGGAAGAAATGCTGACCCTTCCTGTGTCAGGGTCCCAGGTGCTGCTCAGGTGGGAAGTGGCTGGACAGGTGTGGGGACAGCCGCCATGTGCTACAGAGGCCTGAGTCATCCCACAGGCCTGGGGAGAAGGAGGCTGGAGGCAGTGCATATCCCTGATGCCGCTCACCCCAGAACCAGCTCGCCCTTTCTGGGGGGTCACATCTGGGGACACCCTCCTGATGGACACATTTTGCACTGATGTCCCTGGAGCACCCTGCTTGCAGCAGCCCTGCACTCCTGCTCAGCGGGAAGATGGTTGGCGAAAAGGTGGTGGAGCGGTGTCGGGCTGGGACACCGTGCCCTCGAATGCAGGTGGCCTGCAGGGTCAGCCTGTCCCGTTGGCTTTGTTTCTCTGGAGGGTTTTGATTGGTGATACCAAACTTCACAGCCGTGCAGCTAGGTTCCTTTCAAAAGCCCAGTGTCCCAGAGCCGGGCTCGGGAGGTGGAGGCGGGAGGATCGCAAGTTCGAGACCACAGGCAGGCAGTCTGCATAACTTAGCGAGACCGTCTCAAAAAGTAAAAAAAAAATTGGCTGGGGGCGCAGCTCAGTGGTCCAGCACTTGCAGACCATGCAAGCGCGAGGCCCTAGGTTCAACCCCCAGTACCGCAAAAAAAAAAAAAAAAAAAAAAGCCCAGTGTCCCCAAAGGCCTGTGTTCTGTCCCCTAAGCAGAAGCTAGAGAAGCTAGCTAGAGCTAGCCGGAGACGCTAGAGGTGCAGAGCCTTGTGGGATGAGCCTTTGGCGCTCAGAAGCACCTTGTGCACTGGCTGCTGTACACCCGGAGCTTCTGGCCTTGCAGATGCAGCATGAGGGGTGTCCGGGTCACGCCCCCTTCCCCCCAGCATCCACGCCCATGGGCGTGCAGAGCCTGGGCTCAACTGAGCTGGCTGCCTGGACCGTCCCCGCCCTCCGAGGCGGCTCCTTTCATGGAGGAGCTGGGCCAATGGAAGGTTACGCCTTAGCTTTTCCTTCTTATCTGGTAAAGGCTGAATTCCACTAATCGTCATTCCTGTGGGACATGCGCCTCCTAGAAGGACTTCCTGCTTCCTGCCCACCTGCCTGTGCTGGCCACGGGTGCTTCACAGGGGTGGGCTGGGAGGGGCCCAGGAGCAGGCAGGCCGTGTCACCCCTGTGTTCTGCCTGCTGCTCCCCACGGCAAACCTGCTCACACAGCGCTCAGGCAGGCCCCGTGGGCCCTTGTGGGCTGGCGGGCTTGCAGCACAGGCTCACGGCGGCTGACGTGGGCTCACCTGAGTCCACACCGTGGTCAGCTGGCCCCTGGTATCTGGCTCACTCACGGGCTGATTTCTGCTTTCAGAGTTGGCGCTGCGCAGAGGGGAGGGGCCTGGCGACGCGTGTTCTCCAGTGCGCTCCGTAGCTGATTTTCCCTGGTTACTTTTCCCCGTGGGGCCTCGGTTTCCCGCCTAAGGTGACAGCAGTGTCTCTGCCAGCCCAGCCACCTTCTGGGCCTCTGTCCACTGGCCCTGGGGTGTGCAGATGTTACATTGACCACAGTGTGAACCCCAGGATTGTCTGTCATGGGAGTCGGCTTCCGGCCAGCAGGCTGGGCAGTCAACATAGAGGCGCCTCTAGCCTACCCACATCCTGCTGCTGCCCAGGGCTGGTAGGCCAGGTGGGGGGGCACCAGGCCTGGGGGACCCTCCAGCATGGGAACTTGTGCAGTGGCTGGTATGCACCCAGAGCTTCTGGCCTTGCAGACACAGCACGAGGGGTGTCCTGGCCACGCCACCTTCCCCCCAGCAACCATGCCCATGGGCATGCTGGCATCCTGCCAGCAGAGCGTGGGCCATCCTGCTGCGTGTGCGAAGTGTGTGGTGTGGCGCACCTGGCCGCGGGGAGGGTGGTGTCCGTAGTAAAGGCAGACAAAGGGCACAGGGCCTGCAGCCCAGAGCAGACCCAATAGGGTGGTCAGTCCGCCTGCAGCACCTCCAGTTTTTCTGATGGAATGAGGTGGGATGTGAGCCCTGTGAAGGGCAGGGGCAGGGGCAGGGTGGGAAGCCCCAGCTGCCTGCTGAGCTGGCAAAGGCCCATGCGGGGGCAGTGGCGGTTCCCCAGAGTCCCCTCCTGGGACACTGCCTGGAGGGCCTCCTGATGGTGGCGGAGCTGGGGGTGCTCCTGTTCCCTGAGCCCTGTTCTGGCCTCTGGGCCATGCCTAGGCAGCAGACAGCGGGGTGGAGAGAGGGCAAGCCCATGGGGTCCGAGGAGCAGGATCGATGGTATCAGGGTCCGAGCAGGTGGGGCCACGCCCTCCTCTTCCCCTCCTGGGACGTGTGCTGGAAGCAACAGTTGCAACAGAGGATTTGGAGCTGCACCAAGCTGAGCATTTTTTAGGCTCCCATTTTACCACAGAATAGTGGCTCGAGGCCAGGACTTCCCCGGGTGTTCTTGCTGGAGGGAGCGTGGGGGTGGGGCGGCGGCCTCGGTGTCCCAGGGGCCTGGCCTAGGCCCCCACACCCACCCCAGGCAAAGACTCAGCAGCTCCCGAGCAGAGCATGGTGGGAATTCTGCCGGCTGCTTTTAAAATGCCCCGTACCGTGCAGCTGAGTTGGGAGGCTGGGAAGGAAGGGGTTAACTGGGCTCCGAAGTTGCCCTTGGTGGGTCACCTTGGTTCCCAGGTCTGGGCCTTTCCTCCTACTAGTGACCAGGGAGGAAAGCTGAGGGGCGTGAGGCTGGGACATGAGTGGGGGAGGGCGGGAGGCGGGAGCCGTGTGGCCCCACCTCCAGGACTGCAGGGGCCGCCCCTGCCCCTGCGGCGCACAAGCACACAGCTCCGATGGCTCCCCACCCCAGCAGCCGCGTCTGCCTGCTGCTGCTGCTGCTCGTCACCTGCTGCCTGGGGCCTGCCGGGGCCAACCTGCTCAGCCTGGACTGGCTGTGGTCCGGCAAGATCAAGGACTCCACAGCCACGCCGATCTCTGCGCCCCAGGGCCACCCGTTCGTGCAACCCACAGAGACACCGGGCACGCACGTGGTCCCCCAGCATGGCCCCGTGGAGCACGGGACAGTCCTTGCCAGCCCCACGCCGCCCTCGGAGGACCGGGAGCCTGCCCAGAGCAGGGTCTCCGCACCCCCCATCACTGCCACGGCCCCAGCTGCCTCTGCTGTGAGCCCGGACACGAAGGAGGAGAACATTGCTGGCGTGGGAGCCAAGATCCTGAATGTGGCCCAAGGCATTCGGAGCTTCGTCCAGCTGTGGGATGGGGCCACCCCTACCGAGGGCTCTGCTGGGGCGGGGACCCCAGCCTCCGTGGCCCCCACGGACCCTCTCACCCTCATGCCCCAGGAGCCAGGGACCACTTTGTGGCCAAGCTCTCCCCTCGCCGGCACGCTGGCTCCGCCCCCACAGCCGTCTCCTGCCCAGGGCAGGCTCCAGGTGTCCCCATCCTCCCCAGGTAGAGCGTCTCTTCCCTCTGCACCGGGCAGGGCCCCTCCCTGGGGAGAGGAGTCCCCCAGGCAGCCTGGGGATCTGGACAGGGAAGGACACGTGCCAGGGGCAGCTGGTCCCGGCCAGCAGCACCGACGCCCTGTGGTCCGTGGACACAAGCCCCTTCTGCTTCCGCTGGTGACGGGCCCCCTGGGCACTCCCCACTCGCTCTCTGCTCCTTACGCCGGCCCCTGGGCCCAGCTCACCCACACAGCAGCTGCAGTCTTACCTGGGGGCATCGGTGCTTGGCTTTCCCACGTGGCCACTCCTCCGGGGCCTGGTCTTTCTGGCAACTCTGCACTGCTCAGGGCCGGTCCCCTGGCCCTCACCGGCCACTGCCTGCCCCTGCCACCCGCCCTGCTCACCTGCGGCCACCTAGGCATCCGACACTCCTGGCTGCCCAACCACCTCCACCACCAGAGCAGCGAGGAGGTGCAGGCGGCCGCTCGGGCGTGGGGGCCACTCCTCCGGACGCACTGCCACCCCTTCCTCGCCTGGTTCTTCTGCCTGCTGCTGGCGCCGCCCTGCGCCCCAGGCCCATCGCCCGCCCTGCCGCCCTGCCGCCAGTTCTGCGAGACCCTGGAGGACTGGTGCTGGAGCCACCTGGATGGGGGCCGGCTGCCCGTCCCCTGCGCCTCACTCCCTGAGCAGGAGGATGGGGACTGTGTGTTCATTGGGCCGGCTGCAGGTAACAGGGTGGCCGTAGGCAGCCTAGCCTTTCCTTTCTGCCTTGCTGGGTGAGCTGGGCGCGAGGTCCCCACCCCGCCTCACTGTCCCTGGCCGTGGCACCTGAAGCGGTGCTGGGGTGTCCCCTTTGGAGGGCAGAGGCCGGGGTCTGGGAGGACGAGGGAGCTGGGTGTGAGAGGCTGGGGTGGGGGCGTCGGGTCCTGGTCCCTGAGTGGAACAAGGTTTAGTCCCCATGGTGTTGTGAGGCAGCCTGTCGTCGTCTCAGCTACAGGTGGGAAACTGAGGCATGGAGCAGTGGCCTGACTAGCCTGAGGGAGCTGAACTCCTACCAAACCTGTGGGGTGGGGGCGCCCTGCCCCCCGGCTCTTGTGCGTGCTTCTGTGGCACTGGCCCCAACTCAGATCTTTTTTTTTTTTTTTTTTAGTACTGGGGTTTGAACCCAGGGCCTCACGCCTGCATGCTCTGCAGGTGCTGGACCACTGAGCTGCACCCCCAGCCCATTTTTTTACTTTTTGAGGCAGGGTTTTGTTAAGTTATGCAGATGGCCTCTGGCCTTGAACTTTCGATCCTCCTGCCTCCGCTTCCCAAGCCGCTGGGATTACAGGTGTGCGCCACCGCGCCCGGCTCCCAACTCGGATATTTAGCTTTGCGCTCACAGCCTCCCTGGCCTGGGCTTACACGTCCACCGGGAATGAGTCCTGCCACCTCCTGGCTTGACCCTATTGCTAGCCAGACATGACCTGAGGTGGGGACAGAGGAGGGACCAGGGGACGGACTCTTTCCGATCATCCCAAAGGGGGCAGCTCCCTCCTCTGAGTCCACTCTGAGTCCAGGGCTCCGCGTGCCGACTCCTCTGCTGTCTGTGCTGGGTGCCATCCTGCTGGACACAGGGAAGTGGCCTGGATCCTTGGTCAGTGGGCTTTGGAGTGAGGCGGCCATGCTGGACCTGAGGTGGGCGTGTCCACAGTAGGATTTGTGTCTGGGCGCCACCCCACTGGGTTCAAGGGGCACGAACTTGGGTGACTCCCGGCAAGTGTCTGGCCAGCCTCTCTCAGCACTGCCCCGTGTAGGCCTGCAGTGTGGGGAGGAGGGGCTGGGCAGGGTGGGATCATGTGCTGATGGTGGACAGTGCCCAACCCCCAGAGAGAAGCACCCTGGGGCTGGGATGAGGAGGATGAGCAGGCAGGGGGACGGCTCAGAGGGGTGACAGAGGCTCCCGTGGCCAATCAGAGGGTGGTCGCTGGAGGTGCAGGCTTTGTGCACAGGCACCGTGTGGAAGGGCTGGGGTAGGGGCCCTGGGGACCCTCCTGGCTGTGCTAGGGGTCAGGGCTGGGGAAGCCAGGGCCCCCACCCTGCTCTGGTCCCCCATGTGTGTGGCAGGGTGGTGTCCCGACAGGAGCCTTCCCACCCCGTCTTCTCCCACGAGGAGTCCGGTCATCTAGACTTGCAGGTGGGGACGGTGGGCACAGGGGCTACTGCTGGGGGAGAGGGGACCCCTGCCCGGCCTGTCTGTTCTGGGTGCCACAGAGGGCCACGAGCACAGGTCCTGAGGCGCTGCCTTTGGGGGACCCCTGTCCTTCGGGTGGAGGCTCAGGTTGCAGGGGGTGCATGTGGCTGGGCCTGTGGGACTCTCACTCCAGTGAAGCAGGCAGGGCGGTGTGGCGCCAGGAGCTGGCCGGTCAGCCACGGGCCTGAAAGGGACTTCTCACTTAGCATCTGGACACACCAGCCGTGTCCCCAAGTAGCTCTGGGGGACTCCCCTGTCAGCATTCATGGCCCCTTTGCCATTGGGCTGGAGGGGGCGGTGAACATCATTGGGCTGGGACCTTCCCAGGCGTGGGGAGGACGACAGGGTCAGGCAGCGGCCTCCCCATTCTCCTGCCTTAGCCCCTGCCTCAGGCTTCTCTGCTCTGGACTGGGTCCCACTCCTGCTGGCCCCTGGGCTGGGCTGGAGGCAGGAGGAGGAGGAGGAGGCCTGGTGGGACAGGAAAGGCCCAGGGGTCTGTCCTTCCCCTACATGGGTGCGCCACTCCTCAGGATGACCCTGAGGTCCTCAGGTGTGGGGGGGGCTGGACGGTGACCCTAGCGCCTGACACCACCCAGCAAGGGTCAGAGAGGCCCTCGGGCTGCATCCTGAGGCCTAGGAGGGTGGGGAGCCCCAGTAAGGGATGGGAGACACCGGAGGCACACACCGCCCCATCCTGGGCAGCTACTTGCAGTCCCTCCTTGCCGCAGCCCTGTACTGTGGGCCCTGCCTTCCTACCCTAGCCTGGGCCGGTGGAGTGTGGCTCGTCCGCTGGTCTTGCACACCACTCCACACACCTGGCCCTGTATACCTGGCCTGTCGGGGTTCGGCTCAGGCCTGGCAGAGGTCAGAGCCTTGCCCTAACACCAACTGGGTATCGGGGACCCACTGGACCAGGTTGGTATAGTGGCCAGAGGTGCCAAAGAAGGACCTTGGGAGACCTTCTGTGGGAAACAGGAGAGGGAAGGTTTATTGGGTTACTCCCCAGGTGGGGTGCAACCAACAAGCAGCCCCTGTCAAGTGCTCAAGTGCTAGCTCTAAGCCTACAGCATTTTATGGTGGTACAGCTCAGCCTTAAAGGCACAGCTACAAGCAGTTGGTGTTCCGCTGGGCTGGAGGTCCAGTGGTCTTGACTCTCGCAGCTCGCCTTCTGTGCCTCCCTCCTTCCCAAGGATGGGAGGAACTGGGAGGCTCTTCAAGGCTTTCTTATAGCCTTTGGTGCCTAGGGGCCCCGGGTCATGACTCATCGGCTGGCTAGGTGGTCTTCTACAGGATTAGGGAGCACTGTATCAAGGTGATGGGGTCCGGTAGCAGGTGAAAACAAGAGGGTCCAGGAGCTTGCTTATATAAGCTCCTGGGAGGGGGTGTGTACCAGAGTTAGCCAATCAGGGCACATTCCTGACAGGTACAGCAGGTGAACTGTCATATCTGCCAGATAGGGGCAGTTAGTTAACTGAGGTGCTAGGGGTAGCCAATCAAAATTGAGGTGGTTGAGGCTGGTCAGGCTGGTCAGGGGCCATCTTTGCTCACTGGATGGGAGGGGGGATAAAGGAGTGAGTAGAATGTAGCCTGAGTGTCAGCCCCTCATGCTGGTTAGAGGGACTCTACGTATGGGGTGCTTTAAAAATCCCCAACACTGGCCCTGTGCATCACCCAGTGCACCACCCTGCACGCCTGGCCCCGCATACCTGGCCCCACACTCCTGGCCCCACACACCTGACCCTGTGCACCACCCTGAGGCCGCCGCACTCACTTGCCCAGCTAGGCTTGATGTCCCTGCCCCACATCTCTTCCTCTGACCCCCTTGGGAAAGCGCAAGGTAAGGAGTTGGTGCCTGGATTGTTTGTGGGGCAGTGCAGCGTACGCTCGGGCAGGGAGGCAGTCAGGAGGGAGAGGGCCTCCCCATGGGAGCCCCTGTCACGGCTGGAGCCAGCAGAGCTGCAGGGTCTTACTGGGCACCGGCTTGTCCCTGAGGCACACGAGGAAAGGACTGAGATCTCCCCTGCCCCCCCCCCCGCCTCACCCCCACCCCGGGCAGGCCGAGGTGCTGCATCCAGGGGCCTCCTCTATCCGCTCTGTTGTGCTGGGCCTACCTCTGCCTCCAGGAAGCTCTCTGGGCTTTCCCAGCAGAGCTTTGTGAGTGACATGGAGCTTGGATCAAGGGGCCCTCGGGGTCTGGGCACTTGGCCTTCTTCTGTACCTCTCCTGTCATCTCTCAGACCCTTCCTGGCCCCTGGGAATGATGGCACAGGCAGGTGGCATTCCGAGGGAGCCTGTGAGCAGGCAGGCTCTGCCCCAGGGGGTCGATGTTGTCATTCCTGTTGAGGTGAGGAAGCAAGCCAGGTGCTGTTGTTGTTGTTGTTAGGTGCCATTGAGTCGGTATCCCACTCATAGCGACCCTACGTACAACAGGGAAAACACTGTTATCAGTGCTTGTCTGTTGTTCACAGGGTTTTCAATGGCGGATTGATTTTTGGGAATGGGTTGCCGGGTCCTTATCCCAAGCCTGTAGTACCTGGTGTTCCCAGGCGGTCTCCCATCCAAGTACTAACCAGGTTCGACTCTGCTTAGCTTCCGAGATCTGACAGGAATGGATGCCACAGGGCTACGGCTGCAGGCAAGTCAGGTGTAGAGAGGACAAATCCTGTGTCTCCTGTGTTGGCACATGGGCATCTTGGCATCCCCACCATTCTCACAGGGTGTTACCAAACTCTGAGCCTTTGGGGGCCATTTCAGCACCATGCGGGACATTTGGAGGGCAGTGGGAGGACCCTTTGGGGGGGGTCTCTGGTGGGCTCATGATTGTGGCTGTCCCCAGGTACTGCCCTGCATGCACAGTGGCTCTCTCCCTGGGGCCTTCGTCCGCCCGCAGCTCTCTGTCCGCCCGCAGCTCTCTGCCCATCCGCAGCTCTCCATCACCTTCCTACAGCTCTCTGCCCGCCCGCAGCCCTCCGCACACTAGCAGCTCTTTGCCCTGCTAGCAGCTCTCTGTCCGCCCGCAGCTCTCTGCCCGCCCGCAGCTCTCCACCACCTGCCCGCTACTCTCTGTCCGCCGGCAGCTCTTTGCCCTGCCGGACTACATCCTGCTTCTTTCATTGAATGTAGCCCTTAGCAAATGCTACTGCTGTCTAGAATGCTTCAGTTAACTCAAGGTTTCTATTTAACTTTGATTCAAGGAGGCAAGACCACCTCTGTGGAAAAATATCAAAATGCTCCTCTCTCCCTCTTACCAACCAGCAAACAATTTTTGCATGATGCTGGCTGAGCTTCCCACAGATACTGCATCCCTCACATTGGACCGGCCTGACTGTGAGCCTGCTTGCTAGTGCCCAGGCCCAAGAGGACTGGGCCTGTAGGTCAGGAAGCCTTCGCAATTCTGCAGGAATCAACATAGGTTCGGGGGGCCTAGTTCGAGGGTTTTGCACAGATACGTCGTGAAATGGCCACCACAGTCAAGTTACTTAGTATTATCCATCACTTTGCCTGGTTACGTATTTTCTCACATGACAAGACATTTAAGGTCTACCCTCTGGGCACATTTTGAGCACACAGGGCAGTGCCCTTAGCTCCCATCCCCATGCCAGACATCAGATCTTCATAAATGGAACTCTTTGTCCCTCAATCCATGTCTCTCCATTTCTGCCACCTCCCCAGTTCCTGACGCCTACGCTTGCACTCTCGGCTTCTGAGTTCAGCTTGCTTAGATTCCACCGTGAGATCATGCAGCGGATGTCTTTCTATGCCTGGCTTATTTCACTTAGCATGATGTCCTCCAGGCTTATCTATGTTGTCGAACAGACAAGATTCTCTTTGTTCTGAATGGAATGGTGTTCCATTGTGTTTCTACACCACGTTTTCCTGACCACCTGTCTGTGGCCACGTAGGCTGGTTCCGTGTCTCAGCTGCAATGAACACGGGGTGCAGATGTGTCTTCACCGTGCTGATTTCAATACCCGGGACAAATGCCCTGGAGTAGGGTTGCTGGGCCACATGGTAGTTCTGTTTTTAATTTTTGGAGATTTCACACCATTTTCCCTAGTGGTTGAAACAGTTTGCTTTCCTGCCAGGGTTTAGGGTTCCTCTTCTCCCTGTCGCCCGTAGCCCTGTCATCTCCTGTCTTTTTGATGACAGCTGTTCTGACGGATGCATCTGATCTCTCACTATGGTTTTATTTGCATCTCTCTGGTGATTAGTCACGTTGAGCACCTTTTCACGTAGCCGTAGGCCATGTTTACATCTTTGAGAAATGTCTGCTTGGACCTTTTGCCCATTTTAAACCACGTTAGTAGGTTCCACTGTTGAGTTGTGTGACCTCTCTGTCTGTTTTGGAGACAAATCCCTTGTCACGTGAGGATTACAGACATTCCCTCCTGTACCTCTTTCCCCATGGCTGGCCACCCTTGCGTGCGGGAGGGAAGGTGGCTCTTGGCCATCTTGTCACCATGGAGTGGCCGGTGTCAACAAGGCTCATCTGTGGTAGTGCCACCACCTGATAGAACAACTTAATGGAGTAAAGGTTTATTGGGCTTGTGGTTTTGGAGGGTTCAGTCCGTGCTCACCTGCCCCAGTCTCCGGGGGCCTGTAGGGGGTAGCGAAGCACAGTGGGGGCATGGCGGGGCCAGGCTGCTCACTTCATGGCGCCCAGGAAGCACAGAGAGAGGAAGGACCAGAGAGGAGGGACACCGTCAGAGGCACGCTCCCAGGGACCTCCTTCCTCCAGCCAGGGCCCCGTCCTAAGAGCACAGTTATCAACGGATTCACCCACAAGTGAAGTCAGCACCCTCCTGATCCACAGGGTCACCTCCCTGAGAAGGAGCAAGAGGGCGGCCAACACACCGCTCAGTCCGGGTCCCGGGCAGCCTCCACATGAGCCGAGACCAGCTCCCTGAAGCCCTTTCTGCTCGTGGATGAGGCAGCCATCCTCTGACCGAGAAGGTCACTGTTCCTAAATTATTTCATCAGATGCATCTGTTAGAAAAGCTGTCATCAAAAAGGATAGCAAAAATGCAGTACCCTAACCACTCTTTGTGTGTGTGTGTGTGTGTGTGTGTGTGTGTGTGTGTGTGTGTGTTTGTGGTACTGGGGGTTGAACCCAGTGCCTCACGCTTGCATGCTTTACAAGTGCTGGACCACTGAGCTGCACCCCCAGCCCATTTTTTTTTTTTTTTTTTTTTACTTTTTGAGACAGGGTCTCACTAAGTTACACAGACCGCCTCTGGTCTCAAACTTGCGATCCTCCTGCCTCTGCCTCCCGAGCCGCTGGGATTACAGGTGTGTGCCACTGCGCCTGGCTCTTACCCTAACCACTCTTAAGTGACCAGTCCAGTGGCATTAATTACATTCTCCACCATCTCTGCCAGAACATCGTCATCCTCCCAAACCGAAGCTGCGTCCCATTCAGCACCCTCTCCGCCTGCCCCTCCCCAACCCCTAGTCACATCGTTATTTCTGTCTCTAGGAATCTGATGACACCAGGGACCTCATGTAAGTGGGATGGTACTGTGTCCTTTTGTGACTGGTCTATCTGAGCATAACGTCCTCAAGGTCATTCATGCTGTAGTGTGCCAGGATGTCCTCCTTTTAAGGCTGGACAGCACCCACCACACAATGGGCCACACCTTGTCTGTCCACTCATCCTCCTGTGGACCCTGGGCTGCCTCCTGCCTTCACCTCTGTGAACAATGCTGCTATGAGCACTGGTGTGCAATGTCTCCAGGATACTCCCATGTCATTACCGGGGGTCTACACTGCCATGGCAGTGGCTGGATCCTATGGTAGTTCTAGTTTAATTTTTGAGGGCCCACCGGCCTGGTTTCTCCAGCAGCCACAATGTGTACCTTCCCACCTGCAGAGGACATGACTCCAGCTCTCCACATCCTCACCACAAAAACTCATTTTCTGGGTTTGTTTTTTTCATTTGTTTTTTTAGGCCAGAAAACCGTCCCAGCAGCTATCCTAATGGGTGTGAAGAGGTGATCTCATTGTGATTTTGACTTTGCAATTCCCTAGTGATTAATGATCTGCTGCTGTACCACAGTGGTATCCGATCCCGTCAGATCTCGGAAGCTAAGCAGGGTCAGGCCTGGTTAGTATGTGGATGGGAGACCACCTGGGAAGACCAGGTGCTGTAGGCTTGGGAGAAGGACCAGGCAACCTGCTCCCAAAAAACAATCAGCCATTGAAGGCCCTATGAATAGCAGAGAAGCACTGACAATAGCGTTTTGCCTGTTGTATGTAGGGTCGCTGTGAGTTGGATACCGACTGGATGGCACCAAACAACAGCAATGATTAATGATACTGAGCTGCTTTCCATGTTCTTAGTGACCATTTGTATTTAGTCTGGAGAAATGTCTATGAAGTCCTTTGCCTACTTTTGAATCAAGTTGTTTGTTGTTGAATCTGAAGAATTATCTTATATTCCAGATATTAACCCCTTATCATATGATTTGAAAATATTTTCCTCCATTTTGTGCCTTTTACTCTGTTAATATTGTTGGGGTTTTTTTGGGGGGGAAGTGTCTTACTGTATAGCCCAGGCTGGACTAGAACTTGTCATGTAGACCAGGCTGGCCTCAAACTCTGGTGGATCCCCCTGCCTCAGCCACCCCAGTGCTGGAATTACAGGCCTGCACCACCATACCTGGCTCTGGTGTTGTCTTTTGATGCCAAGTTTTTAAATATTTTCATAAAATTCACTTTATTGCCTGTACATGTGGCATCATATCCCAGAAGTCATTGCCAAGTCACGTGTCTTTACTCTTTGTTTTCTTTTAATCGCTCTAAGGCTCTGACATTCGGCCTTTGATCCATTTGAGTTGGTTTTGTGTACGTAGTAAGCCAAGCCCCAGCGTCCTTCTTGGGAGTGTGGGTGTCTTGTTTTCTCAGCCCCGCCTGTTTGAAAGGCCGGATTTTCCCTGTTGAGTGGTACCTTGTCAAACTCACCTGACCACCCCCTTTCCTCAGCAGTCCTGCGCTTGCTGGTCCCGCTTCTTTGGACACGGTGTCCTTGGCTGGCTTAAAAATGGCAGAAACATCTTAGGACATGAGACGACTGGTTCAACAAGTTCAAACGTGACATTATAGAAAGGAGCCGCTGCGAGCCAATGAGCAGCTGTGGCTGAGTCCTCCCTCCAGGAGGATGGTGTCCGCGAGATCCTCTCCGGCATCGGCCACCAGAGGAAACATTGGGCTGGGAGCTGTGCCCCGGGGCTGCCAGCTGACCCGCTGGAGACACCACAGCACCTGAGGTGTGCAGAGTCCACAGCAGACCCCTGCCAGCTGGAGAAGGACTGCCCTGCTCTGGGCCCCAGCCCGTGTCTCTGTGTACCAGATAGCACTGGTCAAAATGGCAGCAGACCACAGCTGGGAGGGGGCTATGGGGGAGGCCTGGCTGCGGAGGAGGAGGGGCTGCGGCAGCACAGAGGCCCAGAATCCCACTTGGTGACCCAGGCCCCAGTTCTCCTGGATATCAACCCTCGCATGATAAGATAGTGGCGGCCGAGCCTGGGCCTGTGTGCTCCATCCAGCAGGACAAGTTGGTCTGGGGGCTCCAGACCACCCGTGGGCCATGGCTTCTGTCAGCTGCGAGCCAGGGTGTGGGACAGGGGGTGCCAACCCGCTGAAGGAGGAGGCACCGGGTTGAGGATCAGAGCAGCACTGGCACCACAGCTTTCGAAAGGTTGAAGCCCGTGTGTGTGTGTGTGTGTGTGTGTGTGTGTGTGTGTATGCGCACGCGCGCGCGCTCACAGTGCACAAGGCTCTGCCCAGGTTAAAGACTGAGACTCTCTGGAGAAGAAAATCATTTGCCTATATACACAGTGGTTCATTTCTGGGCTCTCTGTTCTGTTCCATGGGTCTATATGTCTGGGTTATTTTTGTTGCTGTTTTTGTTGTTTATTTGTTGGTTTTTTTGGTGGTTATTTTGGGATTTTGTTTTGGAGACAGGGTCTCCCTTTGTAGCTCAGGCTGGCCTCGAGCTTGTGACCCTCCCATGTCTGCCCCCTGTGTGTTGGGATTGCAGGTGTGCGCCACTGTGCCCAGCTCAATATATCTGTCTTTTGGGCAGTACCCCATTGTGTTATGACTGTAGTTTTGTAGGAAGTTTTGAAATCTTTTTTAGCTTGTTTTGGCCGTTGGAGGTTCCTTGAGATTCCATACAAATTTCAGGATGGATTTTTCTGGTTTTGCCAAAATCATCTTCAGGATCTTGGTAGGGATTCCACAGGACGTGTAGGGAAGCTTGGGTGGTACTTATCCTGGCTGTAGTTTACGTGCCCCTCCAAAATTTACACGAAACCTAATCCCCGATGCACCAGCATGAAGAGGTGGGCCTTTGAGAGGCGACTGAGTCACACAGAACTGACCTCATTGAGCAACCTGAAAAGAAAGTCACAGAAACAATTCCACTACAGTAACATGACAAAGAATAAAATGCTGAGGACCTAACCGAGCCAAGAAAGTCAAAGACTGTACAAGGAGAACCACGAAGCATGGCTGAAAGAAACTAAAGACTTAAGTGATCGAAAGACCCCCACGGTCATGGGTTGGAAGGCAAACTGTGACGATGTCTCAGTGCATGAGTGCTGCTATAACAAACAGTGCAGACTTGGAAATTTGTGAACAGCAGCAGTGCCTTTCTCACAGTTCTGGAGGCTGGGAATCCAAGGCCGGGCATCGCTAGTGGGGCCTGGTCTCTGTTTCCAAGATGGTGCCTGCTTACTGCATCCTGTGGAGGGGGGAAGAGCTATGTGTCTTTACGCGGCAGAGGGATGGAAGAGCAAAGGTGTTCGCTCCAGCCTCATGTCTTTTGCAAGGAAGAGCTTCAGTCCTTCACCATTGGTTATGGTGTTTACTGTGGATTTTTCAGATGTGGCTTGTGTATATCGAGGCGGTTTGCTTTGATCCTAGTACTCTCTCAAAGCACTTTTTTATTTCTGTAGAATCAATAATGTACCCGCTTTGATTTCTGATCTTAGTGATTTGAGTTGTCGTTTTTTTCCCCCTTTGGTCTGTTTAGATAAAGGTTTAATCATTTTTGTTGATCTTTCCAAGAACCAAGTTTTGGTTTCATTGATTTTCTCTAATGTTTTTCCACTCTCTGTTTCTGCTCTAATCTTTTCGTATTTCCTTCCATCCGCTAGCTTTGGTTTAGTTTTCTCTTTTTCTGGGTCCTTAATTTGTGGGATGGGTTGTTCCTGTGAAGCCCTTCTTGTTTTATAGTGTGTATAGTTATGAATTTCCCCCTAGCAGTGCCTTTCTTTGTTTCTTAAGGTTTGTTGTTGAGTGTTCCATTTTTTCTTTCGTCTTTGAGTCTTAGGTCCCTTGGTTTTCAAGAGTACATTGCTTAATTTCTACAAATTTGTGCGTTTTCCAGCTGTACTTCTGTTTCTAATTTCTAACTGCATCACACTGTGACTGGAGAATAACATACCTTATATGTTGCCTGTGGGGTTTGTTTGTGGCCTGACACGTGGTGTGTCTTGTGAGAGGTCACACGGACATCTGGGTAGAACCTTCTGTGCATGTCTTTAGATCTGGCTGCTACTGTGTTTAGGTCTGCCGTTCCCTTCCTCACAGTCTGTCTGGTTGACCTATTCATTATCGAGAGGATTCTGAAGTCTCCAGCTGTCACTGTAGAACTGCCTGTCTCTCCTCAGTTCTGTTAGCTTTGCTTCATATATGTTGATGGTCTGTTTATCAGGTGCATGGTAGTTTATTATTATTTTTTCTTTTTTCTTTTTTTTTGTGGTACTTGGGGTTGAACCCAGGGCCTCACACTTGCATGCTTTGCAAGTGCTGGACCACTGAGCTTCACCTCCAGCCCATTTTTTTTTTTTTTTGTACTTTTTGAGACAGGGTTTCGCTAAATTATGCAGACTGCCTCTGGTCTCGAACTTTCGATCTTCCTGCCTCTGTCTCCCTAGTCGCTGGGATTACAGGTGTGCGCCACCACGCCCAGCTGTTATTATTGTCATATCTTCTTGTATTGAACATTTTTTCATATATAATTCCTTCATCTCTTATAACCTGTTTTGATTTAAAGTGGTTTTGTCTGACTAGCATAGCCACCCTAATCTCTCGCTATTTCTGACCTTTTCACATTTCTCACCTTTTCACGTTTCTCGCCTTTTCACGCTTACCCGATTTGTAGTAAAGGGAGTCTCTTACATAGAGCACAGAGTGGGGTCATGGTTTTTAAAATCTACTTTGCAAGCCTCTGTCTTTAGATGGAAGTTTAATCCCTTTACGTTTAAAGTGGATTCTGATGACAAAGGACCTCTGTCATCTTGCTATTTGTACTGAACATCCCCCATGGCTTTCTTGTCCCTACTTTCCTGCACTACTGTTTGTGTTTAGTTGATTTTCATAATGAAATGTTTGGATTCTCTTCTCATTTCCTTTTGTGTATATTCTGTTGCTATTTTTTCTGTGGTTGCCACGGGGATTACATTTATCACCCTATAGTTAGAGCACTCTAATCTCAATGTGCGCCAGGTTGACCTCAGTGATACACAAAATGCCACACCTTTACGGCTATGTCCCCACCCCTTTCAGTTGTTGATGTCACATGATTTATTTATTTATTCATTTTTAGTACCCAGGGGTTGAACCCTGGGCCTCGCACATTCTTTGCCAGTGCTCTACCACTGGGCTGCATCCTTAGCCCATTTTTTATTTTTATCTGGAGACAGAGTCTCACTAAGTTATGCTGACAGCCTCTGGCCTAGAACCTGCAATCCTCCTGCCTTTGCCTCCTGAGTCGCTGGGATTATAGGCATGTGCCACCTCGCCTGGCTTGATGTCACACCATTATGTCTTCATACATTGTATGCCCCAAAACATAAACTAAGAATTCTTTGAAATGCATTTATATTATGCACAAAACAAAACATAGGGCTACAAACCAAAGTTAAAGTAAAGCTAACTCTCAGACAAATAATATGTTTTAAGATGTATTGTTGTTGTTTGTTGTTAGGTGCCGTCGAGTCGGTATCCGACTCATAGTGACCCTCTGTACAACAGGGGAAACACCACTTTCAGTGCTCCTCTGCTGTTCATAGGGTTTTCAATGGCAGATTGATTTTTGGGAGGGGGTTGCCAGGTCCTTCTCCCAAGCCTACAGCTTCTGGTGTTCCCAGGCGGTCTCCCATCCATGTACTAACCAGGTCTGACCCTGCTTAGCTTCCGAGATCTGACGGGATCGGATGCCACAGGGCTACAGCTGCAGGCTTAAGATGTATTAGTCTCTTAAATTACATAGAAAACAAAAAGTGGAGTTAACAATCCACTCATGAGGATGCTGGCTGTGTGATTGCCTGCACAGCTCCCTTTGCTGAGAGTCTTATTTCTTCACGTGATGTCCAGTTACTGCCTTGGATTTCACAGTGTGGGCCCCCTTTGAGCATTCTTACAGGAGGCTTTAGTGATAACCAACATCCTCAGCTTTTGTTTCTCTGGGGATTTTAATTTCTCTCTCACTTTTGAAGGACAGTCTTTGCCAGACACAGGATTCTAGCTTGACGGCAATTCTTTCGTTTGTTCTTTATTTTTCTTTTAGCATTTTGAACGTATTGGCCCCACTGCCTTCTGGCCTCCTGAGTTTCCAGTGAGAAATCTGCTGGTGATCTTATCAAGGATCCCTTGTATTTGATGAGTTGTTTTCAACAAACTCGGGCAAATATTCCCTCTTTGTCTTTCAAAGGGCTGGGATTTAGCTCAGTTGGTAGAATGCTGCACTGCAGTCTCTGAGGTCCTGAGTTCAATTCCCAGCACCGTAAAAATGGGAGAAGAAACTTGCAATCCACTCCCAAGGCAATCCCAAAACAGTCAGCCATTGAAAGCCCTATGAGGGTCGCTATGAGTCGGACACGACTCGAGGGCACCTAACAACAACAACAACAGTGTAGGTCTCCGAGTCCATTCTACTTGGAAGTCCTTGTTACATTCATGACTTTAATCAGATTTTGGAGATTTTCTGCCATTATTTCTTCCAATGTTCTGTCTATGCCTTTCTTGTTCTCTCTTCCTTCTGGGTCTCCCACGATGCGTGTGTCTGCACTTGCCGGTGTCCCAGGGCCCGTGGGCTCGCTTCATTTTCCTCCGTATTTTCCATTGTCCTATTTTCAAGCTCGTTGTTTCTTCTCCCTGCTCACATCGTCTCTGAATCCCCCTAGTGACTTTTTGATTTAAGTCATTGTACTTCTCAGCTGTTGAATTGCTTTCTGGTTTCTGCTTTGTTTTTCTCTTTATTGATATTTCCACTTCATTCACCATTTTCCTGACTTTTCCCACATTTTCACGTAGTTCTTTGAGCATCTTTATGGCTATTATTTTAAAGTTTTGTCTGGTAGGTCTCTTTCAGAGACAAATTTTGTTGATTTATTTTTTTCCCTTGAATGCACCACACTTTTTGTCTTTTAGTATGCTTTTGGTTATTTGTTCTAAACTGGATGTTTGAATCTAAGTTTGGAACTCTGCAACTCAGGTTCTCTTCCTTCCCTGTTGCTTGCTTTTGTTTGTTTTGTTGTTATTGTTTGTTTTTTGTTGTTGTTTGCCATACAGGGCCTTGTGCATGCTAGGCAAGTCCTGAGCCACACTGTCAGATGCTTTTTTTATTTTTATTTTCAGACAGGTCTCACTCAGTTGCATAGGTTAGCTCTGATCTCAGACTCACAATCCTCCTGCCTCAGCCTCATAAGTCGCTGGAATTATAGGCCTGTGCCACAGTGCCTGGTTGCTTGTTATTTTTGTTTATTTTCATCTGTGTGTCGGCTGTCTCTGTGCCAGCCTGAGGTGTAAACCTGCCATCTTCCCGGGTGTTTTCTGAGCCTCTCCTCTTCCCTGGACATCGGTGGTCAACCTCTAATTTTATTCATAGATGCAGTTGTTTTCAGCCTTTTGTGCTTTAATGTTTGGATCTCAAAAGAGGAATAACAGGAAAATGAGAAAGGTTAAAAAAAGGGGGGAGCGGGGGTGCCAGCCTTTAAAATCCTCTGGAAGTCACCAGTGCAGGAAGGAAGTTTACAGACGGGAGATGTGAGAACGGTGACACTCACGTGTCTGTGTCTCTGTGATGAAACGTGGCCTCAGTGACCATGGCCCAGACCCTGTATTTGGAAGGCACGGTCCTTGTGCCCACCCTGGCTCCCACAAACTATGTGATGCTGTTCTAGAAAGATATGCACCATGGCCTACCAGGGAGCCAGGGATGGGGGAGCTGCTGGGCGGGAGCTGAGTGACCAGATGTTGGCCCCCTCCGCAGTCCAAGGCCTCCCACGGGGGTTGCGGGCCTGTGGCAGACTCTGGGTCCCTGGAGCAGTGAGCTGGGAGGCCCCAAAGACTGTTGTTGTCTGGCCAGGGAAGCCACCCCTGAGGTCCCAGCTCTGTGGTTTCTCAGATTCCTTCAGGAAGTCACTTCTGTCCTTTCCTCCAGAAATCAAGTCCTGAGGCACCCTTAGGTCAGAATTGTTGTTGTTAGGTGCCGTCGAGTCGAGTCCGACTCATAGCGACCCCATGTATAGCAGATGGAAACACTTGCCGATTCTGTGCCAGGCACACGATCTTATTTATGCTTAAGCATTGTTGCAGACACTGTGTCAATCCATCTGGTGGAGGGTTTTCCTCTTTTGCGTTGACCTGCCACTCTCCCAAACATGGTGTCCTTCTCCAGGGATTAATCTCTCCTGACTACATGTCCGAAATATGTAAGACGCAGTCTGGCCATTCTTGCTTCCAAGGAGCACTCTGGTTGCACTTCTTCTAGGACAGATTTGTTGGTTCTTTTGGCAGTCCATGGTATATTTAATAGACGTCTCCAGCACCACAGAATTAGGTGCGGTCTAATCGCTGGATGCCACCGAAAGTACGCCAGGGAGGGGAGAGGCTCCCATGGGCACCTTCTCGCCTCCAGGGCCTGGGCTGCCTCTGCCCACAGCAGGAGCCTCAGGCCCAGGTGAAGAGGCTCACGTGTGTGAGAGGCAGGTCCCACCCGCAGCCCTTTGCCATGTGACGTAACAGTCACTGCACTGTGGACGTCGGTGGGGACCACGTTCTGACTGCCGAGGTCTGTGGCTGCACTCAGGGATGTGTCCCAGGCTTCTCACTGCGTAAACGGCCCCCAGTCCATGTGTGAAAGCCCCCTTTTCCCTAATAGTGTCTCAGAGCCAGGGTGTCTCCTCGGGGAGATGATCTGTTCTCCATGTGGCTGTGTGGCTTCTGGAATTTTCCTCAACCCCTGCCCACTAACACATCTGCAGCCATTGCAACTTCTCTTCTTCAGTGGTGCTGAACTGACCTGTCCCTCCCCATGACCTGTGCTGCACTGTTCATTCTAGCGTGTGTGGATTAAACCCTGGCCCAGCACCCCTGGGGGGCTTGACTTGGGTCAGGAAGGGTAAGCCTGCTCAGGCAGGGCCACGTCCTCAGGAAGTGCATGGTCTTCCTCTTCAAAGTGGCATCGGCGTCTGTGGGCATTTTCTCATCCAGGTCATCAGAAATACCCATGGGGGGCTGGGCGCGGTGGTGCACGCCTGTCATCCTAGCGGCTCAGGAGGCAGAAGCAGGAGGATCGCAAGTTCGAGACCAGAGGCAGTCTGCGTAACTTAGCGAGACCCTGTCTCAAAAAGTAAAAAAAAAAAAAAAAAAAATGGACTGAGGGCGCAGCTCAGTGGTCCAGCACTTGCAGAGCATGCAGGTGCGAGGCCCTGGGCTCAACCCCCAGTACAAAAAAAAAAGAAAGAAAGAAAAGAAAAGACCCATGGGGCTATTTCTGGGCAGCGCAGGCCACGGGGACTTTGGACATTGTGCAGGCGTCCATGTGCAATAGCAAGCGTCCACTGAGGGACAGTGCTCAGGGTGGTTTCAGTCTGTTAATCAAGGTGCCCCTCTGCGGCTCCTCAGACTATTGCTCTCCATGAATTTTTCTTTTGATAGGAGATTGGGCCCAACCCACCCCTGCCAGTTCACTCTGTAATCTCCTGTGTAACAAAGTTACTGTTGCCAACTTTCTGTAACCTCTGTCAGGTTCCTGACATTTATGTTGCCTTTTACTGACTCTGTCACTTTCCATTTTAACAGGAAAGGGAGTGGAGGGGTGCGCCTTGGGGTCTGTCATGACGGATGAGGCCTCCTCCACTTGTCCGTGTGCATCGGGGTGTCGTGCTAGGTGCCCGTCCTGGAACCTGGCCTGGCAAATCTCCACAGACTGTCAAAACATGTCATCCTTTCATCCCATGATGGCTTCAACTTGAACTCTGTCCTGTCCACCTCGGTGTTGCAATGCTTACTTTGTAACTGTTTGGTCTGTTCCGCTTGTCTGTCAGTGTTATTTCCATGAGGTTTTCTTGCTTGCGGTGGCTTTGTGGTTACGCCTGCCTGTTCTCTGCTCCTGTCTAACGTGGTCTCCGTTATCTTTTCTTCATAGGAGAGCTCCCGCCGTGTTGAACTTCCTAACCCCCTTGAACCTGTCCCACCTCCCTGTTTTACCATTTTTGATTGCGACTTCCGTGGCTTTTGTCCTTTTGCTGCCTGCTCTGGGTCGGCTGTGGCTTCCCACGTCCACGGGGATCCCGTGGGAGCCTCCCCAGACCGTTTCAAGAAACCTCCCATGGAGATATCCTTCCGCACTAAACGTGGTGCTTGTCTCCTGCCTCCTGGAGCCAACCCAGGCAGGGGTGAATGTCGCAAAGTGTTCTGCATGGGCCACTCTCTTTGGGGAGTCACAGGCAGCTTTCCTGAGCTGTGCCCCAGGTTGTGGCCTTTCGCAGGTGGTCTCATGCCAGGATGCATGTTAGACTTTTGCTTCTGGGTTCCAGGTGCTGCAGCCGTGCACTGGTGCCCGCTGGGTACCTAGCGTGTTTCTGTACTGGAGATGCCCGTCTGCCCTCAACCCCTGGTCCCCCCCGCCCCACACCACCCCGGCTGCTACACGTACAGATTTCTGAAAAGCTCCAGGAGTGGGGAAGGGGGAGGGGCTATCATGGCTCCCGTTTGCCTAGAGAAATGTGTGGTTTAAGAGTCAGTTCCTCTGGAAAATTCGGGGGGACTCATTTGATTTGCCTGCTGGTGTTTCAGACCCCCTACCCCCATGTGCTAACTAGACGGTCCCTGACTGGCTCACCATCCGCCTGGGGTGTTGGGAGCACCAGGCCCTGGCAGGGCTGGGGAGGGTGAGTGAGGGCAAGTCCTCAGCAGCCCTTCAGAGGGCCTGTGGGTAAAGCTGAGCGGCCGGGGGCTGTGCGCCCCCTGGGCCCTGGGTGTCAGAAGCAATGCACAGGGTGCACAGGGTCTGTGGGGCCGGCAGAGTCTGCTCGTTTTGGGGATGTGAGGCGCACGTGTGTGGCCCTGCAGGGGACCCCTGTGGTTGGAGACCCCCGCAAAGTGGGCAGACGCTGCTCCAGGTCAGGAGTCTGGTTTGGGGAGGGAGGGGGTGTCTCATCGCCGGAGGCGGTCCACGCCTCCCGCCCCTGTCGCTTGGTGCCGTTGCTCCCGCCTGCCAGGATCCCACGTGAAGAGTCTTTCCTGGTGACGTTTGCCACACGTGGGTCTTTCTCCAGGTTGAGTCCATCTCTTGCTGAGGGTGGGCTGCACGGTCTGCTCCCAGTGCCCCCAGCCAGACCCTGCCAGGCGAGGTTGGCAGCAAGGTCCTGCTTCAGGCCGGTCCACTTCCACCTTGGACCCAGGCAGTTGTGCCCCCGGCTACCTCAGGGCACCAGCCCCTCACCAGCCCCCTGTGGCTGCTCCTGGGAGGGAAGGGGCAGGGGGCACGTGGCACTGTCGCAGCCACAGATCCCCCAGAGCCAGGCCCTGGCCGCGCCCTGGGGATGATGGGGGAGCGGGGTGTCCTGGGCATCCTTAAAAGGGCTGTGAAAACACGAAGGCTTCCAGAACCACCCGACCCTGCTTAGGGGACCGTGGGGTCCACCAGGCAAACCCCCAGCTCCTGGATCTGACGGCAGAGGTGACAAGGGGACCCCTGCCCTGGTGGGGGCACCACCTCTTCCAGGAAGCCCTCCTGAGCTCTGGCACAGCTTGGCCTTCGCTCCTCAGAGGGAGCGCGGCTTCCTGTCCAAGACAGCTGGGCCTGTGCGGGAGCGTGGGAGGCAATGACATCCTCCACTCGCCGTGCTTGTAGCCGAGGACGGAGCCAGTGATCTTACAGCCCTGGCATGCGGGGGCTGCGGCGGGCACAACCAAAAGCAATTTCACGGGGAGGAGATGGAGGCTTTGGGAAGAGCCCGCTGTGCTCCCGGGCACCCGGTGCCTTCCGGCCCAGGAGGCCGGCAGCTGCAGTGCCCTGCTTGTTAAGGGAGGACTTTGGGGACCGTCTGCCACCGGGGAGGAGGGGCAGAGCAGCCGCATCGCTGTCACTCAGGGGTTGGTCGAGATGCTGGCTCCCTGATTCAGGAACCTTCCCTGGACACGGGGGTCCTGGCACTTCTAGTAAGAAGGGGTCATCTTAACAGCCACCATCATGGTGGAGCACAGTGTCCACCAGTGGGAAGTGACCACGGGCCTCCCCATGCCTGGCCCTTCCCTCTCAGCCTCGAGGCAGCAGATGCTAAGGCCAAAATGTGCCCCACCGAGGCTGCGTCCGCAGGGCACCTGCCCAGCCCCACATGCAGCCAGTGCACCAGGCTCAGCTGTACGCCACAGGGCAGCCCAGCAGCAGGCCAGCCTGCCCACGTGGCTGCACAGAGCTGTGCCGCCGGCGCCCCGGAGCACGTGTTCTGTGTGGCTCGGTCTCCAGGGTTGCTCCAAGGAGTTCTTTGATGTTGTCCTGTGATGTTGAGGCTCAGCATTTCACTGTCCTGCCCTGCCCCGAAGAGCCCTGGCAGCCGGGCCCTGCGGTCAGGGCCTGACCGCAGCCCGCACGCCGCGCACTTTCTGTTGGGAGCTGACCACTCCCAGACTTTGGCCTGGGGAGGGCTCTCTAGAGAAGGCCCAGAGTTGGGTCCCTGCGTCCAGCTCACAGCCCCAGAGCCCAGGCCCTGCCTGGCACAGTGGGTCTCCGGAAGTGGGGACCAGATGCTGTCCTGGGTCCAGCAGGGGCCACATTCACTGGATGCGGAGGTGGAGTCGGCCACTCCCCAGCCCCGGACCCCCCATTCCCAGAGACCTTCGGCCCTGAAGGGCTCGGCCTGGGCCCCAGGAGGTGTCATGGATCGGAGGCCGTGTCCCCCTGCCGTGGCCCTGGGTCTGTCTGGGTAGAACAAGACACGAAAGTGAGTGTGCGGGCAGCTGGGGCCACGTCCAGCCTGGGCTCCTGTGGCAGAGGGTGCTGGGCGGTGTTGGGTCACCCAAGGACGCTCCCTGACACTGGTGGCCCTTGGAGAGCAGGTCGGGCTCCCCGTGCAGCGACATCGGGCTCAGTGTTGCCCTAGGAGTGAAGTGAGCTGCTGAGGTGACCTCCGTGGACTGTGGGCCACTTCAGAGGAAGAGCGAGGCCCTCGAGTGTGCGTGGGTGCGGGCAGAGCCTCCACACCCTCCGGCGTGGGTGGCAGTGGGGAGGGAAAGCCATCGTCTCCCACAGACCTGAGGCGCTGCCAGGTTGGGTCATCCCCAGGCCCCGAGAAACAAGCGGGCACCTGGCAGGTGTGGGGAGGTGGGGGACCGTCCATGTCACTGTCACAGAGCCGTGCAGAACCCCCAGTGGCCGGGTGCAGTGTGGAACTCACTCACGTGGGAGCAGCAGCCACCCTAGAGCCAGTCCTGGCCTCTGGGAGTCTGATCTGTGCCCGGTGGCGGCTGCCTTGAGCAGAGGGGACCTGCATGGGGACGTCCTGGCCACCCTCCGCCTCCCCACTTTGCATTGGGGTCGTCTCTGATCCCTGGTGTGTGCTGCGGAGTGCACAGCGAGGCGAGGGCTTCGCACTCCATCTCGGGAGTCCCCACCTGGGTCTGTGAGGCCACGGGGGGAGGTGTAGCCTGCAGAGCATCGTTCCAGCCTGGCCCGCAGGGTGACTGCTGGTCCCTGAGTGGCAGGGCTCAGAGGACCCAGAAAAGCAATTTCATGGGGAGGAGGTGGAGGCTTCGGGAAGAGCCCACTGTGCTCCCGGGCCCCTGCTGCCTTCCGGCCCAGGAGGCCAGCAGCTGCAGTGTCCTGCTTGTTAACGGAGGACTTGGGGGACCTTCTGCCACCAGGGAGGAGGGATGGAGCAGCCCAGAGAGCCACTCTGGGTGGGCGTGTGGCCAGGCCCTCCCCGACTCGGTTTCCTCCCCACCAGCCTGGCGTGTGTCTCCTGGGAGGCCCCGTGGCTCCTGGCCTCTCTCCGGCAGCCCCTCACCACGTGCCCTTCTCTTTGCAGAGAGCGTCGCTGAGGAGGTGGGGCTGCTGCAGCTCCTGGGGGACCCCCTGCCCCAGCAGGTCACCCAGATCGACGACCCCGAGGTGGGGCCAGCCTACGTCTTCGGGCCAGACTCCAACAGTGGCCAGGTGGCCCAGTACCACGTTCCCAGCCCCTTCTTCCGTGACTTCTCCCTGCTGTTCCATGTCCAGCCGGCCACGGAGGATGCGGGGGTGCTGTTCGCCATCACGGATGCGGCGCAGGCCGTCATCGCGCTGGGCGTGAAGCTCTCGCGGGTGCAGGACGGGCACCAGCACATTTCGCTGCTCTACACAGAGCCGGGTGCCAGCCAGACCCACACGGCGGCCAGCTTCCGCCTGCCTGCGTTTGTCGGCCAGTGGACGCACTTTGCCCTCAGCGTGGACGGTGGCTCTGTGGCACTCTATGTGGACTGTGACGAGTTCCAGCGGGTGTCTCTCACCCGATCCCCTCGGGGCCTGGAGCTGGAGCGTGGCGCCGGCCTCTTCGTGGGTCAGGCTGGAGGAGCAGACCCCGACAAGTTCCAGGTGAGCCCCTTCTGCGGGAGGGACAGCCACTGAGGACAAGGGGCAGCAGGTGTCTCTAGCTGGTGCTGCCACCTGGCAAGAGGAGACCCCTGCTGGTGGCCTGCTGGCCTCGTGGCTCCCCGTAGGGCCTCAGTCCTCCTGGCTGCGGTGGCATTTGTTCCCCTGGCTTTTGTGGTTTCTCTGAGCCCCCAGGGCCTCCCGCGAGGGCTCCTGGTCCATCTTGTAAGGAGGCTCCCACGCTGCCTGTCAGAGCCCCTTCCTGGGTGTGCGGGGGGGCCTCCGGTGAATGGGGTTCCGGCCTCTGTTGGGCAAGTGTGGGGCCGAGTCCAAGCCCAGCTCCTGCATCTGTAGAATGAACACTTGGGGCCCTTGGTTAAAAAGCTATTAACAAATGGTGCAGCGGTGACGCCTGTAACCCCAGCCCCTGGGAGGCTGAGGAAGATCGCGAGGTGGGGGCCAGCTTGGGCTACATTGTGAGACCCTCTCTCAAATATAAGCCCAAAACAAAACCGAACAATAACATTAACAACTTAAAGCTGGCAACAGTGGAGCCTCGAAAGCAGCTGGGCCTCCTGTGAGCGTTGCCTACTGGTGAGGGCCACGCCCCAGCAGCGGCAGGGCCACGGCGTCATTACGTGGCCCTGGCCCAGATCCTTCCTGCGGGGCTGATTGTTTTAACTGACGTCAGTGGCCCCAGGGCCTGTGTGCCTGCTTCCGAGCGGTGAGCAGAGCGTCCCCAGTAGTGACGAGAAGGTGGTGGGTAGCAGGCAGGCGCCTGTCTCCTGGCCCCGGGGAAGCCCCTCAGTGGGCCTGCAGGTTGAAGGGCAGGTGGGGCCTCTCTCGCTGGAGCCCCAGCTTCCTGGGAACAGCGCGTGGGGCCCTAGCCAGCACTGACTCAGGCCCCTGGATTCTGACACTCCAGCTGTCTGCAGCTGGGCCGCCCCTGTCCGGATCCTGACAGGGGTCTCTGTGTTTGCTACTGAGGACGTGGCCCCAGGGGACAGACAGCTGATTATGGCTCAGACAAAGGCTGCTTGTTGGAAGTTGTTCTTAGTCCTGGTGTCCAGAGCTCTGAAGCTGACCTTCCACCTTTGGCAGGAACTTTTAACCCTCGCGGTCCAGGAGCCAGCAGGACTTTGACACCACACGGCGCCCTTTCGTGCTTTCCTGTTGATCCTCCAGCATGATTAAGGGGAAAGTTCAGCACTTTGTGGGCAGTTTGTGGGGTTTCCCAGGCATTTCCAAACCCGTGGAGCACCCCATCAGTTTAGCTCGTCTTTCAGATTTACCAGAACAGCTGCACGTGGGATGGTGGGCACTGGGCCACTGAACATGCAGCCACACTCCAGTGGTGCTGATGGGAGTGGGGGGCACAGCCAACCGCCCCTGCAGTGAGGTCGCCTCACCCCCGGGACTTGTCAGTGCTGTAGGGAACAGGTCAGCCCATTGGATACGTAGGCAACTGGTAGCTTGCATTTCTTACGTTGTTCATGAAGACAAACTTTTAATTTTTTCATCTATTTATAGTCTATTTGTAGTTCTTTTTTGTGATTGATCTGTTTATGTTACACTTTTCTTGGATGGATTCAACCATTTCTTATTGATTTGTGCAAGCTTGGTTTTTTGGAGGAAGGGCAGTACTGTGGGGCTGAGCCCAGGGCCTTGCTCATGCCAGGCAATTTCTCTACCACTAAGCTGCACTCCCAGCCACGTTTTTATTTCTGATCTTGAGACAGGGTCTCCCTAAATTGTGCAGGCTGTCTCTGGCCTTGAACTCGCAATCCTTCTGCCTCAGCCTCCCAAGTTGTTTGGATTACAAGTGTGAACCGTGTGCCTGGGATTAAACTCATTATATTTGAAGGAAACAGACCTTTGGCTTTGTGTGCTGCAGATTATTTCCCAGTTTGTCATTTGCCTTCCCACTTTTAAAGAAACTGTTGTGATGTTTGAAGTGTTTTTATATGATTAGGTCAGTTCTGGAGAAAACACCAATGACTGCCCATCAGCAAAGCGTTGCTGCTTGGAAGGACAGAAGCAGAGGGAGTTTCAGGGTCCTGTGCCCGGCTCTGGGGCCTATCATGTGGGCCACGGGCACTGACCTCAGCAGGCGGGACCGTTCTGTCCCCGTGGAGTAGGGGTCTCTGGAATCCTCTGTGGCTTTGCATGGGGTTCCGGCAGGGAGAGGGAAGCATGCTGATGTAAGAGCAAAAGACTATCTGCCTTGGCCCACAGTGCTTTCAGACTCTGAACGGAGGCTCTCAGGGAGGTCAGTCGAGTTGTGCGATCTGTGAGATTTGGTGGGAATGAACACCAAGGTTCGGGAGCCAGGACGGGCCCGGGCTCCTCCGAGTCCTCTCCACCCTGCCGGCTGCCACACAGGGATTGGGGAGCACTGAGCTGCACCTCGGGCCCCCGCCTGGTCCGTGTGGGGTCCAGACTTCCTTACAGAGCGCTCACTGTTTTCTCTGCCCAGGAAATTCTTGAGCATCGTTAGTCTTTCTGGGTTCATTCCTTGTGAGTGGAATTTGGTAATGAATCTCCCGGGAGGCTGCTTGCTCCATCCGGCTATTAGTGTTTCTTTAAAATATTGCTTCCAACTCTCTTTCCGTGCAGGTGCCCTTTCTGCTCTTTTCACACACTCTGTAGTTGCATTTTCCTTGACTGAATTCTCTTGTCGGAGGTGCCTCTGTTTCCTCATTCTCTCCATTTGCGTGCGTGTGTGTTGCTGAGGACTGGAACCTAGGGCCTCACAGCAGGTAGGCTACTCCTCTGTCACTGAGTCACGCCCAAGTCCTGCCTTTCTTTCTGAGACCCATCTTCCTCTCCACTTAGGGTTTTTTTTGTGAGTCTCCTTTGACTGAACCATCTGTTTATTCAGACTAAATGTCCAGCAACCTCCTTGATCCCTAGTACACAATAATCCCAGAGTCAGGAGCAAGACACCACTTGCGACAAGATACAGACAGCCACTGTTAGCCTGGAGTTCATGCTCAGCTATGAGCATCTCAAGTTCCATGTGAATTTCTTTCCTCCAGGTTTTTGTTCAATAATAAAAGCAGGTGAGGCAGTGAATTTTCCTCAAGATACAGCTATGGCCACACTATAAAATAAAACTAAATGACTGACATGCCGAAGCCAAGTGGTTGTCTACCAGCCACATCAAGTTCATGATACCAGAATAGATCTTATCTCATGAGGAGTGGAGCAGGCAGCAGAGGGTCAGAATCTGACCTCAGTGGTCCTTTATTCTGTATTCACCAAGCCCAGCCACACCAGACCCTGTTTCCAACCAAAGGAGCATAGGTCACCCGTGAGTCCAATTTCAGCTTATTTCCCTGGGTGCTGCTCCTACCCAGCACCCTCTTTTAATAACAAGCATCTTGGGTCCCTCATTGACTTATCTGAAGTAGCATTCGCTACTGGCATAACCTAGGCATGATGCCACAGCATTAATACAGTTTCTTCACTGAGCCAATGGAGAAGATGAAGGAAGTTGTTTGGGATGAAATGATCTGCTCGGGCATGACCAGAGGAGAGGGAGCCCTGAAGAAGCCAGGTTCACCGCAGATAGCAGTGTGTGAGGCTGGGCGTGGCAGAAGGTGGGCAGAGTCGTGCACGGTGGGAAGCATGAGAGACCAGAACAGAGGGGGTGTGCTGTGTTGCAGGGGTAATGGAACCAGGGTGGCCAGAAGTGGACAAAAGGTAGAGAGGTGGGGGAGGGGAGGCTGGGCATGAGACTGGCAGAAGGGGCTGCGTCCCATCCCCCTAGAGGCTCCCTTGGCCTCGACCATTCCCGTCCAGCTGGTGGCATTTCCAGCCTGAGGGAGAAGCGTGGGCCAAAGAGGCCGCAGGGGATCCTGCACTCAGGATGTGGGCCAGAGGAAGACAAGACCCAGCCGGTGGCCCACACTTGAGTTTAGCTGTCGGGTTTCGCGTGTAGGTTTTGATCGCGTTCACGCCGTTAAAACGTGAGCCTGTGCGCGGCGTGGCAGGAAGTATTTTACATGGTCTTCATTAATGAAATGCTCATGGTCCTTCAGTTTCAAATGTCTCTGGATTTTGTAACGTTTTGGTCTAAGTCCACTAAATATTTGCAATGGGTCTTGTGGCTTTTGCACCAGTGACATCTTCCCCACTAAATACCTTTGGGAGATGTCCAGTGGGGGTGTCCCAGTGGCGAGGGTAGACGCATCGGGACACAGGGCTTACCTGCCCCCTGCAGGCTACTTCTACCTAGGGACCCTGCAGCACGTCGGGGTGTCTATGGTGGTGGCTGGTGTATGCGGGGAGCCCCAGGCCTCCTCTACACTGAGCCCACCCAGATGCCCCCAGCAGATGCTGCGCCACTGAGCAGTGGCAATCTTCTGGAGTTACCCCAACTCCTCCCTAACCTGGGGGTCCTTGAGCCTGTGGCTCCTTACCCTGCGACAGCCAGTCCTAGTGGCCTGGAGCACTCTCCATCTTGTGCCCAGGTGATGCTGCTGTGGCCTGGGAAGCCGACCTCTGCTGGCAGTTTTAACCATGTGTGCCCCGGCATGTCCTAGCCACTGCGGACAGCACCTCAGGAGGCAGTGCCCCTCCGCCTGGCCACGCTCTGGACGAAAGAGGATGGGTCCTCTGTCTGACAGTCTGGGAGGACACTGCCCCCTGGCTTGCTGTGCTTCCTGTGCCCTGAGCTCATGCCTGGCCCAGGAGGCACCTGTGTACACCTGGGGGATGCCAGGTCTGGGCTCCCATCTGCGCCCCAAGATCACTTGCACACCCAAATGTGCACACATGTGCTCACACACCCTCCTGGTGCTGGCCAGGTGGAGCTCCCAGGTCTCCAGGCCTCAGATGGGAGCAGCCACATCCAAGCCCCTCCTACCTGTTAGCCTAAGGCTGGCTGCCCCACACCTTGTGGGGCACATAGCCCAGTTCCAGGCCATGCATAGCCCGCCATTGTCCTCCCCGACTGGGCTTGCTGGAGCACACTGGGTGGGGTACGAGGCCTGTTCCTGTGTCGATTCCAGGCCCAGCATCATACGTGAAGATCATGTAAAATACTTCCTGCCCCTCCCATCCCTCTTCCCCAGAGGCTGCCCGTCCCTGCCTGTGGACACGGCCTGGTTCCCCAATGGCCAGTGCAATCTGTGAGCAGCAAGGCCAGGCAGGCCTGGGCCCGGCCTCTGCTGACCTGGGGCTTTGCAGGGAGCCTGCCCTGCCCTCTCACGTGCCGAGGACACTGTGGGGCTGACAAGGCCGTGGAGGATGGGGCGGGAGAGCAAGTGAGGGTGGGGCTTGTGTGCAGGGCTTACAGCAGCCCTGCTGGTGTGGTTGGAACACACAGGCGGATGTCAGGCCTCAGTGTGCCCCGGCGTATCCTAGCCACTGCGGACAGCACCTCAGGAGGCAGTGCCCCTCCGCCTGGCCACGCTCTGGACGAAAGAGGATGGGTCCTCTGTCTGACAGTCTGGGAGGACACTGCCCCCTGGCTTCTTGCGATGTCAACACCACCACCACGTGGGGACCATCTGGTGGACACCGATGATGACCATGCTGTCCTCGTCATCGAGAGCTGGCCTCCAGCTGTCAGGTCCTCTGAAGTGGCACCAGCCACTGGTTTTCATCTGTGCTGGTTTTCACCTGGCTGGACCTGAGAACTTCCTGGAACTCGTGAGCATCCCACAGTGATCAAGGGCCAGTGCGGCCCTCTGCTGCCAAAGGACAGTGGAGCCAGATGTGGGTCGGGAGCCCAGCCGTGGACAGGGCTGTGGAGAGCGGACCTCCCCGTGGAGCTCAGCCCAGGGTGTCCTGCCCTGGGCGTTTTGCTGTGCGGCAGTTACGTGGTATTGCAGTCAGCTGTCATCATTGTAGCAGGGAAACAAACCCCAGAAACATAGGGGGAGGGGCTTATTGGGAGCTCACAGTTAGTGGATCGTCCACATCGCCACGGGGCGGCAGAACCTGTGGCTGATGACCTCATATCATGGTGAGCCAGGAACAGAGAGAGCTAGGCTGCGGGTCTGGGATGAAAACCTCCAAGGCCCGCCCTCACTGCCATCCCTTCTGCAAAGCTAAGACCTACCTCCTAACCTCCACGACCTCCACAGAGAGCCGGGGACCACATGCTAAAGCACATGACCTTTGGAGGATACTTTCTTCCTTTCTTTTTTTTTTTTCTGTACTGGGGGTTGAACCCAGGGCCTCGCGCCTGCATGCTCTGCAAGTGCTGGACCACTGAGCTGCACCCCAGCCCATTTTTTTTACTTTTTTGAGACAGGGTCTCGCTAAGTTACGCAGACTGCCTCTGGTCTTGAACTTCCGATCCTCCCGCCTCTGCCTCCCCAGCCGCTGGGATTACAGGCGTGCACCACCATGCCTGGCTTGGAGGATACTTTCTATACCAATCATGACCGGTGGGGAGCACACAGACCCCCACGACTCCGCTCTGTGCTTGAGAGAGCTGTCATGGGCACCATCGTCCACAGGCTGGGCGTGGGACCTCCCACAGGTCGGCCTGAGAGGCAGCTGCAGCTTTGATGACGTCAGCGTGGGTCCCACTGCTGGGACGTCCACCCCTCAGTGCACGGGCGCAGACGGCAGGCTCCCCGGCAGGGCGGGTGGTGCCTGGCTGGGAATAGTGTTGGGAGATGACCCAGTTGTGGCATTGGTCTCCTGAGGCCCTGCCTCCCCCACACTGGTTCCTCATTCACCCCACAGGAGTGGGCTGAGGTGTGTGCACACCGCCCCACATGCCCACACACAGCTGTGCACACGGTCACACAGGGACGTGAGCAGGCACGCTCACATACATGCGCACACACGCGGGCTTCCTCATTCCTGTAGGAGGAGGTGTAGAACACGGAGTTCAGTGTGGAACGGGCCCCAGGAGTTTCCAAGCCCCCTGAGGGCACCAGGGAGTACTTCCTGGAGGAGGTGTTCTGAGCTGAGCCTTGAGGGATGGAGGAGCTATTGGGCCAGGCCCAACTTGGGGCACGGGGTGGTGGCTGTACCTGCTCCTTCGTATTGGACGGGGAGGCGTGACTGTGGGTCCAGCTCATGAAGGTGCCTGAATTCAGGTCCGTCGTGGGGTAAACAGGACACTGGAGACCCAGCCAGCACAGCACAGCCCACAGGACCCACTGGCTGCTGCCCACTGCCGCACAACCCCCAGGCGGGAATGGCGCTTATGATTTATACGTGGTTAGAAACAATCAAAAGAAGCGTATTTCAGGAAGCGTGAGAGTTACAGGACATTCACATTTCGGCATCTACACATAGGCTTTTGGTGGAACGGTTGCGCTGTTCACTTACTGTTATTGAGGCAGGTTTCCCAGCACAACAAGCAAGGCCGTTGTCCATAGACCAGAGGGCAGAACAGCCTGGAATCTCCCCAGCAGGCTCACAGAGCCGCCTCCCAACCCCTGACCCAGGCCCTTCTGTGAAGGGAGCTGCTAAATGTCATCTCAGAATGGGTGAAATGCGGTCTCTGTCTAGGAAACAGTGAACTCAGTAAGTCCTGGGAGCCGGGCGTGGTGGCGCAGCCTGGGGTCCCAGCACTCAGGAGGCTGAGGCAGGAGGATCAGCTGAGGTCCAGGCCAGCGTGGGCTGTGTAGTGAGACTATCTCAAAAAACAGAACAAAACAAAATGAAAACCCAAAAGAATCCTAGGAGATTAAGATGTTAGGTAGCAGACAGGAAAACCCTGGGGAGTGTGTGTGAATGCATTGTCCCCACAAGGGAAGCCTCCCAGGGATCCTCAGAGACCGCAAAGGCAACAGGGCCTGTGTGGCTGTGGGGGCCCCAGCTGGCCTGTCCCGCTGGCATCCCTCCGTGGGTTTCATCCCTCCGTGGGTTTCAGGGTCTGCAGGACAGTGTGTGTGGGGGGGGGGCCCTGGCTGTGCGCCTGCCCCATCCTGCACTGCTCAGTGGAGCCCCAGCCAGCGCATGCTCCGTTTGGTCCCCTCTGCTCAGCTGGGGGCACTGCCGCCCTTCTGCCCTGCCCTACCTCCCTGGCCACGTCCCTTGCCCAGGGGCCTGCCTGGTCACCCCTGCAGTGTCAGCCCCATGCAGGTCCCTGGGGTCCTGGGCAGCTGTCCACAGCAGTGACCATGCCAAGATGCCTCAGGGTGGCGCGTGTCCTGGTGCCGCCCCAGCTGAGTGTGCGCGAGGCCAACCCTGGCGGGAGGAGAGCTGGAGGCGCCGTGCGGGTGCTGTGCGGTCCTTTTTATTTAGTTTTGCGCCCTTGCCTCTTGGCCGTTGCTGAGTGTGAGAGTCCCTTCTGCCTGCGTCCGAGGCAGACCACCCTCCCCGCGCCCCTGCGGAGGGCGGCTGTGCAGTGCCAAAAGGACCCGCTGCCCTGCAGGCCCAGGCGTCCTCCAGGGTGTTCATGAACACATGCGTCCTGCGGCAGTCAGCGCCCAGCCGGTGTCCCCTCCTCACGGGCCTGTCTGGGGGATCCCACTGGGGAGCCGTCCTCGGGCAGCCGGCAGAGCTGGGAGGCTTCTGCCCTGAGTGCCGGCCTGGAGCACCCAGGATGCCCTCCCGGGCCTTGGCGCCACCTCTTCCTGGCATTACCCAGAGAGAGGCTACCGGAGCGCCCTGACCTCTGAGAACCCAGCCTCGTCCCCCAGGCCTCAGGAGTCCAGCGTGAGTCAGGGTCTCTGTAGCCGCGCCCTGCAGTGGGACCCTGCTGACCTCTCTTTCTGTTTAGGGGATGATCTCGGAGCTGAGGGTACGCGGAGACCCCCGGGTGAGCCCCACGCACTGCCAGGAGGAGGACGACGATGACGAGGGCGGGGTGAGTGGCCGCTTGGGCTGGGCAGGGTCTCTGCATGGGGGAAGTGGGTCCAGGGGACGGCTGGCCTCGCCTGGGTCCAAAGTAACCGGCCAGCCAAGTCCCAAAGGTGCCGCTTTGGGCGCCAGGACCCCGCAGCGTGGTGTGTTCTCCTGACATGAACTTCCCTGTGAGACAACAGAGCAGAAGGTAGGGTTTAGAAACTGCTCCCCCCACCCCACCCCCGCCAGAGCCGGGTGTGGTGGCGCACGCCTGTAATCCCAGCGGCTCGGGAGGAGGAGGCAGGAGGATCGCAAGTTCAAGACCAGAAGCAGTCTGAGTAATTTAGTGAGACCCTGTCTCAAAAAGTAAAAAAATGTGCTGAGGGTGCAGCCCAGTGGTCCAGCACTTGCAGAGCATGCAGGCACGAGGCCCTGGGTCCAACCCCGAGTATCAAAAAAAAAAAAAAGAAAGAAAGAAAGAAAGAAAAGAAACTGCCCCTAGGGGCGGCATCGAAACTCTGTCTCAGGGTCAACATGGTGACGTGTGCACATGTGTGCCTATGCTTGGTGAGCGAGTGCTATTCTGAGGGGTGTGTGGTGCTGGAGTGTTTGCCTGCACAAGGCTGCACGTGTGTGCTGTTTCTCTCTGGCATGCACACGTCTCTGTGCGTCTCTGTCCCTGTGCTTGGTGTGTGGGGTGTCTGATGTGTGGCATGTGTTGCTGTGTCTCTGTGGGTGTGTGGTGTGTGGTGTCTGATGTGTGGTGTGTGTTGCTGTGTCTCTGGTGTGTGGTGTGTGGTGTCTGATGTGTGGAGGGCGTTGCTGTGTCTCTGGTGTGTGGTGTGTGGTGTCTGATATGTAGTGTGTGTTGTTGTGTCTGTGGTGTGTGGTATGTGATCTGATGTGTGGCGTGTGTTGCTGTGTCTCTGGTGTGTGGTGTGTGATCTGATGTGTGGTGTGTGTTGCTGTGTCTCTGTGATGTGTGGTGTCTGATGTGTGGTGTGTGTTGCCATGTCTCTGATGTGTGGTGTGTGTTGCTGTGTCTCTGTGGTGTGTGGTGTCTGATGTGTGGTGTGTGTTGCTGTATCTCTGGTGTGTGGTGTGTGGTGTGTGATATGTGGCGTGTGTTGCTGTGTCTCTGTGGTGTGTGATGTGTGGTGTGTGGTGTGTGGTGTGTG